>CAMAOC010000431.1:0-40625 GCA_945859555.1 Megachile ligniseca
ATTATTACTATCCCTATTACTCTTGTCTCTATTCTTATAATTATTATTATTTCCCTTATTACAATTATTATTATCGCTATAACTATTATTATTATCCTTATTACTATTACTATTCGCACTATAACTATTATTATTATCCTTATTACTATTATTATTATTGCTATAACTGTTATTATTATCCTTATTACTATTATTAATAGCGCTATAGCTATTATTATTATTATCGCTATGACTGTTATTATTATGCTTATTCTACTATTACTATCCCTATTACTCTTGTCTCTATTCTTATAACTATTATTATTATGCTTATTACTATTATTATTATCGCTATAACTATTATTATTATCCTTACTACTATTATTATTATCGCTATGACTGTTATTATTATCCTTATTCTATTATTACTATCCCTATTACTCTTGTCTTTATCCTTATAACTATTATTATTTCGCTTATTACTATTATTATTATCATTATAACTGTTATTATTATCCTTATTACTAGTATTATTATCCTTACTACTATTATTATTATCCTTACTACTATTATTATTATCCTTACTACTATTATTATTATCGCTATAACTATTATTATTATCCTTATTACTATTATTATTATCGCAATGACTGTTATTATTATTCTTATTCTATTATTACTATCCCTATTACTCTTCTCTTTATCCTTATAACTATTATTATTATCCTTATTACTATTATTATTATCGCTATAACTATTATTATTATCCTTACTACTATTATTATTATCGCTATGACTGTTATTATTATCCTTATTCTATTATTACTATCCCTATTACTCTTCTCTTTATCCTTATAACTATTATTATTATCCTTATAACTATTATTATTATCCTTATTACTATTATTATTATCGTTATGACTGTTATTATTATACTTATTCTATTATTACTATCCCTATTACTCTTGTCTTTATCCTTATAACTATTATTATTTCCCTTATTACTATTATTATTATCATTATAACTGTTATTATTATCCTTATTACTAGTATTATTGTCTCTATAACTATTATTGTTATCCTCATTACTATTATTATTATCGCTATGACTGTTATTATTATCCTTATTCTATTATTACTATCCCTATTACTCTTGTCTCTATCCTTATAACTATTATTATTATCCTCATTACTATTATTATTATCGCTATGACTGTTATTATTATACTTATTCTTTTATTACTATCCCTATTACTCTTGTCTCTATCCTTATAACTATTATTATTATCCTCATTACTATTATTATTATCGCTATGACTGTTATTATTATCCTTATTCTATTATTACTATCCCTATTACTCTTGTCTTTATCCCTATAACTATTATTATTTCCCTTATTACTATTATTATTATCGTTACAACTGTTATTATTATCCTTATTACTAGTATTATTAGCACTATAACTATTATGTTTATCCTTGTTACTATTATTATTCGCACTATAACTATTATTATTATCCTTATTACTATTATTATTATCGCTATGACTGTTATTATTATACTTATTCTATTATTACTATCCCTATTACTCTTGTCTTTATCCTCATAACTATTATTGTTATGCTTATTACTATTATTATTAGCACTAAAACTATTATTATTATCCTTATAACTATTATTATTATCCTTATAACTATTATTATTATCCTCATTACTGTTATTATTATCCTTATTCTATTATTACTATCCCTATTACTCTTGTCTCTATCCTTATAACTATTATTATTATGCTTATTACTATTATTGTTAGCACTATAACTGTTATTATTATCCTTATTTCTATTATTATTATCGCTATGACTGTTATTATTATACTTATTCCATTATTACTATCCCTATTACTATTGTCTTTATCCTTGTAAGTATTATTGCTATGCTTATTACTATTATTATTAGCACTAAAACTATTATTATTATCCTTATTACTATTATTATTATCGCTATGACTGTTATTATTATACTTATTCTATTATTACTATCCCTATTGCTCTTGTCTTTATCCTTATAACTATTATTATTATCCTTATTACTATTATTATTATCGCTATAACTATTATTATTATCCTTATTACTATTATTATTATCGCAATGACTGTTATTATTTTCCTTATTCTATTATTACTATCCCTATTACTCTTCTCTTTATCCTTATTACTATTATTATTATCGCTATAACTATTATTATTATCCTTACTACTATTATTATTATCGCTATGACTGTTATTATTATCCTTATTCTATTATTACTATCCCTATTACTCTTCTCTTTATCCTTATAACTATTATTATTATCCTTATAACTATTATTATTATCCTTATTACTATTATTATTATCGCTATGACTGTTATTATTATACTTATTCTATTATTACTATCCCTATTACTCTTGTCTTTATCCTTATAACTATTATTATTTCCCTTATTACTATTATTATTATCATTATAACTGTTATTATTATCCTTATTACTAGTATTATTATCTCTATAACTATTATTGTTATCCTCATTACTATTATTATTATCGCTATGACTGTTATTATTATCCTTATTCTATTATTACTATCCCTATTACTCTTGTCTCTATCCTTATAACTATTATTATTATGCTTATTACTATTATTGTTAGCACTATAACTATTATTATTATCCTTATTACTATTATTATTATCGCTATGACTGTTATTATTATACTTATTCTTTTATTACTATCCCTATTACTCTTGTCTCTATCCTTATAACTATTATTATTATCCTCATTACTATTATTATTATCGCTATGACTGTTATTATTATCCTTATTCTATTATTACTATCCCTATTACTCTTGTCTTTATCCCTATAACTATTATTATTTCCCTTATTACTATTATTATTATCGTTATAAACTGTTATTATTATCCTTATTACTAGTATTATTATCGCTATGACTGTTATTATTATACTTATTCTATTATTACTATCCCTATTACTCTTGTCTTTATCCTTATAACCATTATTGTTATGCTTATTACTATTATTATTATCGCTATGACTGTTATTATTATCCTTATTCTATTATTACTATCCCTATTACTCTTGTCTTTATCCTTATAACTATTATTATTTCCCTTATTACTATTATTATTATCATTATAACTGTTATTATTATCCTTATTACTAGTATTGTTATCTCTATAACTATTATTATTATCCTCATTACTATTATTATTATCGCTATGACTGTTATTATTATCCTTATTCTATTATTACTATCCCTATTACTCTTGTCTTTATCCTTATAACTATTATTATTTCCCTTATTACTATTATTATTATCATTATAACTGTTATTATTATCCTTATTACTAGTATTATTATCTCTATAACTATTATTGTTATCCTCATTACTATTATTATTATCGCTATGACTGTTATTATTATACTTATTCTATTATTACTATCCCTATTACTCTTGTCTTTATCCTCATAACTATTATTGTTATGCTTATTACTATTATTATTAGCACTAAAACTATTATTATTATCCTTATAACTATTATTATTATCCTTATAACTATTATTATTATCCTCATTACTGTTATTATTATCGCTATGACTGTTATTATTATCCTTATTCTATTATTACTATCCCTATTACTCTTCTCTCTATCCTTATAACTATTATTATTATGCTTATTACTATTATTGTTAGCACTATAACTGTTATTATTATCCTTATTTCTATTATTATTATCGCTATGACTGTTATTATTATACTTATTCTATTATTACTATCCCTATTACTATTGTCTTTATCCTTGTAAGTATTATTGCGATGCTTATTACTATTATTATTATCGCTATAACTATTATTATTATCCTTACTACTATTATTATTATCGCTATGACTGTTATTATTATCCTTATTCTATTATTACTATCCCTATTACTCTTGTCTCTATCCTTATAATTATTATTATTTCCCTTATTACAATTATTATTATCGCTATAACTATTATTATTATCCTTATTACTATTACTATTCGCACTATAACTATTATTATTATCCTTATTACTATTATTATTATTGCTATAACTGTTATTATTATCCTTATTACTATTATTAATAGCGCTATAGCTATTATTATTATTATCGCTATGACTGTTATTATTATGCTTATTCTACTATTACTATCCCTATTACTCTTGTCTCTATTCTTATAACTATTATTATTATGCTTATTACTATTATTATTATCGCTATAACTATTATTATTATCCTTACTACTATTATTATTATCCTTACTACTATTATTATTATCGCTATGACTGTTATTATTATCCTTATTCTATTATTACTATCCCTATTACTCTTGTCTTTATCCTTATAACTATTATTATTTCGCTTATTACTATTATTATTATCATTATAACTGTTATTATTATCCTTATTACTAGTATTATTATCTCTATAACTATTATTGTTATCCTCATTACTATTATTATTATCGCTATGACTGTTATTATTATCCTTATTCTATTATTACTATCCCTATTACTCTTGTCTCTATCCTTATAAATTTATTATTATGCTTATTACTATTATTATTACCACTATAACTATTATTATTATCCTTATTTCTATTATTATTATCGCAATGACTGTTATTATTATACTTCTTCCATTATTACTATCCCTATTACTATTGTCTTTATCCTTGTAAGTATTATTGTTATGCTTATTACTATTATTATTAGCACTAAAACTATTATTATTATCCTTATTACTATTATTATTATCGCTATGGCTGTTATTATTATACTTATTCTATTATTACTATCCCTATTACTCTTGCCTCTATCCTTATAACTATTATTATTATCCTCATTACTATTATTATTATCGCTATGACTGTTATTATTATCCTTATTCTATTATTACTATCCCTATTGCTCTTGTGTTTATCCTTATAACTATTATTATTATCCTTATTACTATTATTATTATCGCTATAACTATTATTATTATCCTTATTACTATTATTATTATCGCAATGACTGTTATTATTTTCCTTATTCTATTATTACTATCCCTATTACTCTTCTCTTTATCCTTATAACTATTATTATTATCCTTATTACTATTATTATTATCGCTATAACTATTATTATTATCCTTACTACTATTATTATTATCGCTATGACTGTTATTATTATCCTTATTCTATTATTACTATCCCTATTACTCTTGTCTCTATTCTTATAATTATTATTATTTCCCTTATTACAATTATTATTATCGCTATAACTATTATTATTATCCTTATTACTATTACTATTCGCACTATAACTATTATTATTATCCTTATTACTATTATTATTATTGCTATAACTGTTATTATTATCCTTATTACTATTATTAATAGCGCTATAGCTATTATTATTATTATCGCTATGACTGTTATTATTATGCTTATTCTACTATTACTATCCCTATTACTCTTGTCTCTATTCTTATAACTATTATTATTATGCTTATTACTATTATTATTATCGCTATAACTATTATTATTATCCTTACTACTATTATTATTATCGCTATGACGGTTATTATTATCCTTATTCTATTATTACTATCCCTATTACTCTTGTCTTTATCCTTATAACTATTATTATTTCGCTTATTACTATTATTATTATCATTATAACTGTTATTATTATCCTTATTACTAGTATTATTATCCTTACTACTATTATTATTATCCTTACTACTATTATTATTATCCTTACTACTATTATTATTATCGCTATAACTATTATTATTATCCTTATTACTATTATTATTATCGCAATGACTGTTATTATTATTCTTATTCTATTATTACTATCCCTATTACTCTTCTCTTTATCCTTATAACTATTATTATTATCCTTATTACTATTATTATTATCGCTATAACTATTATTATTATCCTTACTACTATTATTATTATCGCTATGACTGTTATTATTATCCTTATTCTATTATTACTATCCCTATTACTCTTCTCTTTATCCTTATAACTATTATTATTATCCTTATAACTATTATTATTATCCTTATTACTATTATTATTATCGTTATGACTGTTATTATTATACTTATTCTATTATTACTATCCCTATTACTCTTGTCTTTATCCTTATAACTATTATTATTTCCCTTATTACTATTATTATTATCATTATAACTGTTATTATTATCCTTATTACTAGTATTATTGTCTCTATAACTATTATTGTTATCCTCATTACTATTATTATTATCGCTATGACTGTTATTATTATCCTTATTCTATTATTACTATCCCTATTACTCTTGTCTCTATCCTTATAACTATTATTATTATCCTCATTACTATTATTATTATCGCTATGACTGTTATTATTATACTTATTCTTTTATTACTATCCCTATTACTCTTGTCTCTATCCTTATAACTATTATTATTATCCTCATTACTATTATTATTATCGCTATGACTGTTATTATTATCCTTATTCTATTATTACTATCCCTATTACTCTTGTCTTTATCCCTATAACTATTATTATTTCCCTTATTACTATTATTATTATCGTTACAACTGTTATTATTATCCTTATTACTAGTATTATTAGCACTATAACTATTATGTTTATCCTTATTACTATTATTATTCGCACTATAACTATTATTATTATCCTTATTACTATTATTATTATCGCTATGACTGTTATTATTATACTTATTCTATTATTACTATCCCTATTACTCTTGTCTTTATCCTCATAACTATTATTGTTATGCTTATTACTATTATTATTAGCACTAAAACTATTATTATTATCCTTATAACTATTATTATTATCCTTATAACTATTATTATTATCCTCATTACTGTTATTATTATCCTTATTCTATTATTACTATCCCTATTACTCTTGTCTCTATCCTTATAACTATTATTATTATGCTTATTACTATTATTGTTAGCACTATAACTGTTATTATTATCCTTATTTCTATTATTATTATCGCTATGACTGTTATTATTATACTTATTCCATTATTACTATCCCTATTACTATTGTCTTTATCCTTGTAAGTATTATTGCTATGCTTATTACTATTATTATTAGCACTAAAACTATTATTATTATCCTTATTACTATTATTATTATCGCTATGACTGTTATTATTATACTTATTCTATTATTACTATCCCTATTACTCTTGTCTTTATCCTTATAACTATTATTATTTCCCTTATTACTATTATTATTATCATTATAACTGTTATTATTATCCTTATTACTAGTATTATTGTCTCTATAACTATTATTGTTATCGTCATTACTATTATTATTATCGCTATGACTGTTATTATTATCCTTATTCTATTATTACTATCCCTATTACTCTTGTCTCTATCCTTATAACTATTATTATTATCCTCATTACTATTATTATTATCGCTATGACTGTTATTATTATACTTATTCTTTTATTACTATCCCTATTACTCTTGTCTCTATCCTTATAACTATTATTATTATCCTCATTACTATTATTATTATCGCTATGACTGTTATTATTATCCTTATTCTATTATTACTATCCCTATTACTCTTGTCTTTATCCCTATAACTATTATTATTTCCCTTATTACTATTATTATTATCGTTATAACTGTTATTATTATCCTTATTACTAGTATTATTAGCACTATAACTATTATGTTTATCCTTATTACTATTATTATTCGCACTATAACTATTATTATTATCCTTATTACTATTATTATTATCGCTATGACTGTTATTATTATACTTATTCTATTATTACTATCCCTATTACTCTTGTCTTTATCCTCATAACTATTATTGTTATGCTTATTACTATTATTATTAGCACTAAAACTATTATTATTATCCTTATAACTATTATTATTATCCTTATAACTATTATTATTATCCTCATTACTGTTATTATTATCGCTATGACTGTTATTATTATCCTTATTCTATTATTACTATCCCTATTACTCTTGTCTCTATCCTTATAACTATTATTATTATGCTTATTACTATTATTGTTAGCACTATAACTGTTATTATTATCCTTATTTCTATTATTATTATCGCTATGACTGTTATTAATATACTTATTCTATTATTACTATCCCTATTACTATTGTCTTTATCCTTGTAAGTATTATTGCTATGCTTATTACTATTATTATTATCGCTATAACTATTATTATTATCCTTACTACTATTATTATTATCGCTATGACTGTTATTATTATCCTTATTCTATTATTACTATCCCTATTACTCTTGTCTCTATCCTTATAATTATTATTATTTCCCTTATTACAATTATTATTATCGCTATAACTATTATTATTATCCTTATTACTATTACTATTCGCACTATAACTATTATTATTATCCTTATTACTATTATTATTATTGCTATAACTGTTATTATTATCCTTATTACTATTATTAATAGCGCTATAGCTATTATTATTATTATCGCTATGACTGTTATTATTATGCTTATTCTACTATTACTATCCCTATTACTCTTGTCTCTATTCTTATAACTATTATTATTATGCTTATTACTATTATTATTATCGCTATAACTATTATTATTATCCTTACTACTATTATTATTATCCTTACTACTATTATTATTATCGCTATGACTGTTATTATTATCCTTATTCTATTATTACTATCCCTATTACTCTTGTCTTTATCCTTATAACTATTATTATTTCGCTTATTACTATTATTATTATCATTATAACTGTTATTATTATCCTTATTACTAGTATTATTATCTCTATAACTATTATTGTTATCCTCATTACTATTATTATTATCGCTATGACTGTTATTATTATCCTTATTCTATTATTACTATCCCTATTACTCTTGTCTCTATCCTTATAAATTTATTATTATGCTTATTACTATTATTATTACCACTATAACTATTATTATTATCCTTATTTCTATTATTATTATCGCAATGACTGTTATTATTATACTTCTTCCATTATTACTATCCCTATTACTCTTGTCTTTATCCTGATATTTATTATTATTTCGCTTATTACTATTATTATTATCGCTATAACTGTTATTATTATCCTTATTACTAGTATTATTAGCACTATAACTATTATGGTTATCCTTATTACTATTATTATTCGCACTATAACTATTATTATTATCCTTATTACTATTATTATTATCGCTATGACTGTTATTATTATACTTATTCTATTATTACTATCCCTATTACTATTGTCTTTATCCTTGTAAGTATTATTGTTATGCTTATTACTATTATTATTAGCACTAAAACTATTATTATTATCCTTATTACTATTATTATTATCGCTATGGCTGTTATTATTATACTTATTCTATTATTACTATCCCTATTACTCTTGCCTCTATCCTTATAACTATTATTATTATCCTCATTACTATTATTATTATCGCTATGACTGTTATTATTATCCTTATTCTATTATTACTATCCCTATTGCTCTTGTCTTTATCCTTATAACTATTATTATTATCCTTATTACTATTATTATTATCGCTATAACTATTATTATTATCCTTATTACTATTATTATTATCGCAATGACTGTTATTATTTTCCTTATTCTATTATTACTATCCCTATTACTCTTCTCTTTATCCTTATAACTATTATTATTATCCTTATTACTATTATTATTATCGCTATAACTATTATTATTATCCTTACTACTATTATTATTATCGCTATGACTGTTATTATTATCCTTATTCTATTATTACTATCCCTATTACTCTTGTCTCTATTCTTATAATTATTATTATTTCCCTTATTACAATTATTATTATCGCTATAACTATTATTATTATCCTTATTACTATTACTATTCGCACTATAACTATTATTATTATCCTTATTACTATTATTATTATTGCTATAACTGTTATTATTATCCTTATTACTATTATTAATAGCGCTATAGCTATTATTATTATTATCGCTATGACTGTTATTATTATGCTTATTCTACTATTACTATCCCTATTACTCTTGTCTCTATTCTTATAACTATTATTATTATGCTTATTACTATTATTATTATCGCTATAACTATTATTATTATCCTTACTACTATTATTATTATCGCTATGACGGTTATTATTATCCTTATTCTATTATTACTATCCCTATTACTCTTGTCTTTATCCTTATAACTATTATTATTTCGCTTATTACTATTATTATTATCATTATAACTGTTATTATTATCCTTATTACTAGTATTATTATCCTTACTACTATTATTATTATCCTTACTACTATTATTATTATCCTTACTACTATTATTATTATCGCTATAACTATTATTATTATCCTTATTACTATTATTATTATCGCAATGACTGTTATTATTATTCTTATTCTATTATTACTATCCCTATTACTCTTCTCTTTATCCTTATAACTATTATTATTATCCTTATTACTATTATTATTATCGCTATAACTATTATTATTATCCTTACTACTATTATTATTATCGCTATGACTGTTATTATTATCCTTATTCTATTATTACTATCCCTATTACTCTTCTCTTTATCCTTATAACTATTATTATTATCCTTATAACTATTATTATTATCCTTATTACTATTATTATTATCGTTATGACTGTTATTATTATACTTATTCTATTATTACTATCCCTATTACTCTTGTCTTTATCCTTATAACTATTATTATTTCCCTTATTACTATTATTATTATCATTATAACTGTTATTATTATCCTTATTACTAGTATTATTGTCTCTATAACTATTATTGTTATCCTCATTACTATTATTATTATCGCTATGACTGTTATTATTATCCTTATTCTATTATTACTATCCCTATTACTCTTGTCTCTATCCTTATAACTATTATTATTATCCTCATTACTATTATTATTATCGCTATGACTGTTATTATTATACTTATTCTTTTATTACTATCCCTATTACTCTTGTCTCTATCCTTATAACTATTATTATTATCCTCATTACTATTATTATTATCGCTATGACTGTTATTATTATCCTTATTCTATTATTACTATCCCTATTACTCTTGTCTTTATCCCTATAACTATTATTATTTCCCTTATTACTATTATTATTATCGTTACAACTGTTATTATTATCCTTATTACTAGTATTATTAGCACTATAACTATTATGTTTATCCTTATTACTATTATTATTCGCACTATAACTATTATTATTATCCTTATTACTATTATTATTATCGCTATGACTGTTATTATTATACTTATTCTATTATTACTATCCCTATTACTCTTGTCTTTATCCTCATAACTATTATTGTTATGCTTATTACTATTATTATTAGCACTAAAACTATTATTATTATCCTTATAACTATTATTATTATCCTTATAACTATTATTATTATCCTCATTACTGTTATTATTATCCTTATTCTATTATTACTATCCCTATTACTCTTGTCTCTATCCTTATAACTATTATTATTATGCTTATTACTATTATTGTTAGCACTATAACTGTTATTATTATCCTTATTTCTATTATTATTATCGCTATGACTGTTATTATTATACTTATTCCATTATTACTATCCCTATTACTATTGTCTTTATCCTTGTAAGTATTATTGCTATGCTTATTACTATTATTATTAGCACTAAAACTATTATTATTATCCTTATTACTATTATTATTATCGCTATGACTGTTATTATTATACTTATTCTATTATTACTATCCCTATTACTCTTGTCTTTATCCTTATAACTATTATTATTTCCCTTATTACTATTATTATTATCATTATAACTGTTATTATTATCCTTATTACTAGTATTATTGTCTCTATAACTATTATTGTTATCGTCATTACTATTATTATTATCGCTATGACTGTTATTATTATCCTTATTCTATTATTACTATCCCTATTACTCTTGTCTCTATCCTTATAACTATTATTATTATCCTCATTACTATTATTATTATCGCTATGACTGTTATTATTATACTTATTCTTTTATTACTATCCCTATTACTCTTGTCTCTATCCTTATAACTATTATTATTATCCTCATTACTATTATTATTATCGCTATGACTGTTATTATTATCCTTATTCTATTATTACTATCCCTATTACTCTTGTCTTTATCCCTATAACTATTATTATTTCCCTTATTACTATTATTATTATCGTTATAACTGTTATTATTATCCTTATTACTAGTATTATTAGCACTATAACTATTATGTTTATCCTTATTACTATTATTATTCGCACTATAACTATTATTATTATCCTTATTACTATTATTATTATCGCTATGACTGTTATTATTATACTTATTCTATTATTACTATCCCTATTACTCTTGTCTTTATCCTCATAACTATTATTGTTATGCTTATTACTATTATTATTAGCACTAAAACTATTATTATTATCCTTATAACTATTATTATTATCCTTATAACTATTATTATTATCCTCATTACTGTTATTATTATCGCTATGACTGTTATTATTATCCTTATTCTATTATTACTATCCCTATTACTCTTGTCTCTATCCTTATAACTATTATTATTATGCTTATTACTATTATTGTTAGCACTATAACTGTTATTATTATCCTTATTTCTATTATTATTATCGCTATGACTGTTATTAATATACTTATTCTATTATTACTATCCCTATTACTATTGTCTTTATCCTTGTAAGTATTATTGCTATGCTTATTACTATTATTATTATCGCTATAACTATTATTATTATCCTTACTACTATTATTATTATCGCTATGACTGTTATTATTATCCTTATTCTATTATTACTATCCCTATTACTCTTGTCTCTATCCTTATAATTATTATTATTTCCCTTATTACAATTATTATTATCGCTATAACTATTATTATTATCCTTATTACTATTACTATTCGCACTATAACTATTATTATTATCCTTATTACTATTATTATTATTGCTATAACTGTTATT
This sequence comes from Megachile ligniseca, assembly GCA_945859555.1. Classification (NCBI taxonomy): domain Eukaryota; kingdom Metazoa; phylum Arthropoda; class Insecta; order Hymenoptera; family Megachilidae; genus Megachile; species Megachile ligniseca. Next base: position 13,171 of record CAMAOC010000431.1, read on the forward strand.
ATTATCCTTATTACTATTATTAATAGCGCTATAGCTATTATTATTATTATCGCTATGACTGTTATTATTATGCTTATTCTACTATTACTATCCCTATTACTCTTGTCTCTATTCTTATAACTATTATTATTATGCTTATTACTATTATTATTATCGCTATAACTATTATTATTATCCTTACTACTATTATTATTATCCTTACTACTATTATTATTATCGCTATGACTGTTATTATTATCCTTATTCTATTATTACTATCCCTATTACTCTTGTCTTTATCCTTATAACTATTATTATTTCGCTTATTACTATTATTATTATCATTATAACTGTTATTATTATCCTTATTACTAGTATTATTATCTCTATAACTATTATTGTTATCCTCATTACTATTATTATTATCGCTATGACTGTTATTATTATCCTTATTCTATTATTACTATCCCTATTACTCTTGTCTCTATCCTTATAAATTTATTATTATGCTTATTACTATTATTATTACCACTATAACTATTATTATTATCCTTATTTCTATTATTATTATCGCAATGACTGTTATTATTATACTTCTTCCATTATTACTATCCCTATTACTCTTGTCTTTATCCTGATATTTATTATTATTTCGCTTATTACTATTATTATTATCGCTATAACTGTTATTATTATCCTTATTACTAGTATTATTAGCACTATAACTATTATGGTTATCCTTATTACTATTATTATTCGCACTATAACTATTATTATTATCCTTATTACTATTATTATTATCGCTATGACTGTTATTATTATACTTATTCTATTATTACTATCCCTATTACTATTGTCTTTATCCTTGTAAGTATTATTGTTATGCTTATTACTATTATTATTAGCACTAAAACTATTATTATTATCCTTATTACTATTATTATTATCGCTATGGCTGTTATTATTATACTTATTCTATTATTACTATCCCTATTACTCTTGCCTCTATCCTTATAACTATTATTATTATCCTCATTACTATTATTATTATCGCTATGACTGTTATTATTATCCTTATTCTATTATTACTATCCCTATTGCTCTTGTCTTTATCCTTATAACTATTATTATTATCCTTATTACTATTATTATTATCGCTATAACTATTATTATTATCCTTATTACTATTATTATTATCGCAATGACTGTTATTATTTTCCTTATTCTATTATTACTATCCCTATTACTCTTCTCTTTATCCTTATAACTATTATTATTATCCTTATTACTATTATTATTATCGCTATAACTATTATTATTATCCTTACTACTATTATTATTATCGCTATGACTGTTATTATTATCCTTATTCTATTATTACTATCCCTATTACTCTTGTCTCTATTCTTATAATTATTATTATTTCCCTTATTACAATTATTATTATCGCTATAACTATTATTATTATCCTTATTACTATTACTATTCGCACTATAACTATTATTATTATCCTTATTACTATTATTATTATTGCTATAACTGTTATTATTATCCTTATTACTATTATTAATAGCGCTATAGCTATTATTATTATTATCGCTATGACTGTTATTATTATGCTTATTCTACTATTACTATCCCTATTACTCTTGTCTCTATTCTTATAACTATTATTATTATGCTTATTACTATTATTATTATCGCTATAACTATTATTATTATCCTTACTACTATTATTATTATCCTTACTACTATTATTATTATCGCTATGACTGTTATTATTATCCTTATTCTATTATTACTATCCCTATTACTCTTGTCTTTATCCTTATAACTATTATTATTTCGCTTATTACTATTATTATTATCATTATAACTGTTATTATTATCCTTATTACTAGTATTATTATCCTTACTACTATTATTATTATCCTTACTACTATTATTATTATCCTTACTACTATTATTATTATCGCTATAACTATTATTATTATCCTTATTACTATTATTATTACCGCAATGACTGTTATTATTATTCTTATTCTATTATTACTATCCCTATTACTCTTCTCTTTATCCTTATAACTATTATTATTATCCTTATTACTATTATTATTATCGCTATAACTATTATTATTATCCTTACTACTATTATTATTATCGCTATGACTGTTATTATTATCCTTATTCTATTATTACTATCCCTATTACTCTTCTCTTTATCCTTATAACTATTATTATTATCCTTATAACTATTATTATTATCCTTATTACTATTATTATTATCGTTATGACTGTTATTATTATACTTATTCTATTATTACTATCCCTATTACTCTTGTCTTTATCCTTATAACTATTATTATTTCCCTTATTACTATTATTATTATCATTATAACTGTTATTATTATCCTTATTACTAGTATTATTGTCTCTATAACTATTATTGTTATCCTCATTACTATTATTATTATCGCTATGACTGTTATTATTATCCTTATTCTATTATTACTATCCCTATTACTCTTGTCTCTATCCTTATAACTATTATTATTATCCTCATTACTATTATTATTATCGCTATGACTGTTATTATTATACTTATTCTTTTATTACTATCCCTATTACTCTTGTCTCTATCCTTATAGCTATTATTATTATCCTCATTACTATTATTATTATCGCTATGACTGTTATTATTATCCTTATTCTATTATTACTATCCCTATTACTCTTGTCTTTATCCCTATAACTATTATTATTTCCCTTATTACTATTATTATTATCGTTACAACTGTTATTATTATCCTTATTACTAGTATTATTAGCACTATAACTATTATGTTTATCCTTATTACTATTATTATTCGCACTATAACTATTATTATTATCCTTATTACTATTATTATTATCGCTATGACTGTTATTATTATCCTTATTCTATTATTACTATCCCTATTACTCTTGTCTCTATCCTTATAACTATTATTATTATGCTTATTACTATTATTGTTAGCACTATAACTGTTATTATTATCCTTATTTCTATTATTATTATCGCTATGACTGTTATTATTATACTTATTCTATCATTACTATCCCTATTACTATTGTCTTTATCCTTGTAAGTATTATTGCTATGCTTATTACTATTATTATTAGCACTAAAACTATTATTATTATCCTTATTACTATTATTATTATCGCTATGACTGTTATTATTATACTTATTCTATTATTACTATCCCTATTACTCTTGTCTTTATCCTTATAACTATTATTATTTCCCTTATTACTATTATTATTATCATTATAACTGTTATTATTATCCTTATTACTAGTATTATTGTCTCTATAACTATTATTGTTATCCTCATTACTATTATTATTATCGCTATGACTGTTATTATTATCCTTATTCTATTATTACTATCCCTATTACTCTTGTCTCTATCCTTATAACTATTATTATTATCCTCATTACTATTATTATTATCGCTATGACTGTTATTATTATACTTATTCTTTTATTACTATCCCTATTACTCTTGTCTCTATCCTTATAACTATTATTATTATCCTCATTACTATTATTATTATCGCTATGACTGTTATTATTATCCTTATTCTATTATTACTATCCCTATTACTCTTGTCTTTATCCCTATAACTATTATTATTTCCCTTATTACTATTATTATTATCGTTATAACTGTTATTATTATCCTTATTACTAGTATTATTAGCACTATAACTATTATGTTTATCCTTATTACTATTATTATTCGCACTATAACTATTATTATTATCCTTATTACTATTATTATTATCGCTATGACTGTTATTATTATACTTATTCTATTATTACTATCCCTATTACTCTTGTCTTTATCCTCATAACTATTATTGTTATGCTTATTACTATTATTATTAGCACTAAAACTATTATTATTATCCTTATAACTATTATTATTATCCTTATAACTATTACTATTATCCTCATTACTGTTATTATTATCGCTATGACTGTTATTATTATCCTTATTCTATTATTACTATCCCTATTACTCTTGTCTCTATCCTTATAACTATTATTATTATGCTTATTACTATTATTGTTAGCACTATAACTGTTATTATTATCCTTATTTCTATTATTATTATCGCTATGACTGTTATTATTATACTTATTCTATTATTACTATCCCTATTACTATTGTCTTTATCCTTGTAAGTATTATTGCTATGCTTATTACTATTATTATTAGCACTAAAACTATTATTATTATCCTTATTACTATTATTATTATCGCTATGACTGTTATTATTATACTTATTCTATTATTACTATCCCTATTACTCTTGCCTCTATCCTTATAACTATTATTATTATCCTCATTACTATTATTATTATCGCTATGACTGTTATTATTATCCTTATTCTATTATTACTATCCCTATTACTCTTGTCTTTATCCTTATAACTATTATTATTATCCTTATTACTATTATTATTATCGCTATAACTATTATTATTATCCTTATTACTATTATTATTATCGCAATGACTGTTATTATTATCCTTATTCTATTATTACTATCCCTATCACTCTTCTCTTTATCCTTATAACTATTATTATTATCCTTATTACTATTATTATTATCGCTATAACTATTATTATTATCCTTACTACTATTATTATTATCGCTATGACTGTTATTATTATCCTTATTCTATTATTACTATCCCTATTACTCTTGTCTCTATCCTTATAATTATTATTATTTCCCTTATTACAATTATTATTATCGCTATAACTATTATTATTATCCTTATTACTATTACTATTCGCACTATAACTATTATTATTATCCTTATTACTATTATTATTATTGCTATAACTGTTATTATTATCCTTATTACTATTATTAATAGCGCTCTAGCTATTATTATTATTATCGCTATGACTGTTATTATTATGCTTATTCTACTATTACTATCCCTATTACTCTTGTCTCTATTCTTATAACTATTATTATTATGCTTATTACTATTATTATTATCGCTATAACTATTATTATTATCCTTACTACTATTATTATTATCGCTATGACTGTTATTATTATCCTTATTCTATTATTACTATCCCTATTACTCTTGTCTTTATCCTTATAACTATTATTATTTCGCTTATTACTATTATTATTATCATTATAACTGTTATTATTATCCTTATTACTAGTATTATTATCTCTATAACTATTATTGTTATCCTCATTACTATTATTATTATCGCTATGACTGTTATTATTATCCTTATTCTATTATTACTATCCCTATTACTCTTGTCTCTATCCTTATAAATTTATTATTATGCTTATTACTATTATTATGACCACTATAACTATTATTATTATCCTTATTTCTATTATTATTATCGCAATGACTGTTATTATTATACTTCTTCCATTATTACTATCCCTATTACTCTTGTCTTTATCCTGATATTTATTATTATTTCGCTTATTACTATTATTATTATCGCTATAACTGTTATTATTATCCTTATTACTAGTATTATTAGCACTATAACTATTATGGTTATCCTTATTACTATTATTATTCGCACTATAACTATTATTATTATCCTTATTACTATTATTATTATCGCTATGACTGTTATTATTATACTTATTCTATTATTACTATCACTATTACTCTTGTCTTTATCCTTATAACTATTATTGTTATGCTTATTACTATTATTATTAGCACTAAAGCTATTATTATTATCCTTATTACTATTATTATTATCGCTATGACTGTTATTATTATACTTATTCTATTATTACTATCCCTATTACTCTTGTCTCTATCCTTATAACTATTATTATTATCCTCATTACTATTATTATTATCGCTATGACTGTTATTATTATCCTTATTCTATTATTACTATCCCTATTACTCTTGTCTTTATCCTTATAACTATTATTATTTCCCTTATTACTATTATTATTATCGTTATAACTGTTATTATTATCCTTATTACTAGTATTATTATCGCTATGACTGTTATTATTATACTTATTCTATTATTACTATCCCTATTACTCTTGTCTTTATCCTTATAACCATTATTGTTATGCTTATTACTATTATTATTAGCACTAAAACTATTATTATTATCCTTATTACTATTATTATTATCGCTATGACTGTTATTATTATACTTATTCTATTATTACTATCCCTATTACTCTTGTCTCTATCCTTATAACTATTATTATTATCCTCATTACTATTATTATTATCGCTATGACTGTTATTATTATCCTTATTCTATTATTACTATCCCTATTACTCTTGTCTTTATCCTTATAACTATTATTATTTCCCTTATTACTATTATTATTATCGTTATAACTGTTATTATTATCCTTATTACTAGTATTATTATCGCTATGACTGTTATTATTATCCTTATTCTATTATTACTATCCCTATTACTCTTGTCTCTATCCTTATAACTATTATTATTATGCTTATTACTATTATTGTTAGCACTATAACTGTTATTATTATCCTTATTTCTATTATTATTATCGCTATGACTGTTATTATTATACTTATTCTATTATTACTATCCCTATTACTATTGTCTTTATCCTTATAACTATTATTGTTATGCTTATTACTATTATTATTAGCACTAAAGCTATTATTATTATCCTTATTACTATTATTATTATCGCTATGACTGTTATTATTATACTTATTCTATTATTACTATCCCTATTACTCTTGTCTCTATCCTTATAACTATTATTATTATCCTCATTACTATTATTATTATCGCTATGACTGTTATTATTATCCTTATTCTATTATTACTATCCCTATTACTCTTGTCTTTACCCTTATAACTATTATTATTATCCTTATTACTATTATTATTATCGCTATAACTATTATTATTATCCTTACTACTATTATTATTATCGCTATGACTGTTATTATTATCCTTATTCTATTATTACTATCCCTATTACTCTTCTCTTTATCCTTATAACTATTATTATTTCCCTTATTACTATTATTATTATCATTATAACTGTTATTATTATCCTTATTACTAGTATTATTATCTCTATAACTATTATTGTTATCCTCATTACTATTATTATTATCGCTATGACTGTTATTATTATCCTTATTCTATTATTACTATCCCTATTACTCTTGTCTCTATCCTTATAACTATTATTATTATGCTTATTACTATTATTGTTAGCACTATAACTATTATTATTATCCTTATTTCTATTATTATTATCGCTATGACTGTTATTATTATACTTATTCTATTATTACTATCCCTATTACTATTGTCTTTATCCTTGTAAGTATTATTGTTATGCTTATTACTATTATTATTAGCACTAAAACTATTATTATTATCCTTATTACTATTATTATTATCCTTATTACTAGTATTATTATCTCTATAACTATTATTGTTATCCTCATTACTATTATTATTATCGCTATGACTGTTAGTATTATCCTTATTCTATTATTACTATCCCTATTACTCTTGTCTCTGTCCTTATAATTATTATTATTTCCCTTATTACAATTATTATTATCGCTATAACTATTATTATTATCCTTATTACTATTACTATTCGCACTATAACTATTATTATTATCCTTATTACTATTATTATTATTGCTATAACTGTTATTATTATCCTTATTACTATTATTAATAGCGCTATAGCTATTATTATTATTATCGCTATGACTGTTATTATTATGCTTATTCTACTATTACTATCCCTATTCCTCTTGTCTCTATTCTTATAACTATTATTATTATGCTTATTACTATTATTATTATCGCTATAACTATTATTATTATCCTTACTACTATTATTATTATCCTTACTACTATTATTATTATCCTTACTACTATTATTATTATCGCTATGACTGTTATTATTATCCTTATTCTATTATTACTATCCCTATTACTCTTGTCTTTATCCTTATAACTATTATTATTTGGCTTATTACTATTATTATTATCATTATAACTGTTATTATTATCCTTATTACTAGTATTATTATCTCTATAACTATTATTGTTATCCTCATTACTATTATTATTATCGCTATGACTGTTATTATTATCCTTATTCTATTATTACTATCCCTATTACTCTTGTCTCTATCCTTATAAATTTATTATTATGCTTATTACTATTATTATTACCACTATAACTATTATTATTATCCTTATTTCTATTATTATAATCGCAAGGACTGTTATTATTATCCTTATTCTATTATTACTATCCCTATTACTCTTCTCTTTATCCTTATAACTATTATTATTATCCTTATTACTATTATTATTATCGCTATAACTATTATTATTATCCTTACTACTATTATTATTATCGCTATGACTGTTATTATTATCCTTATTCTATTATTACTATCCCCATTACTCTTCTCTTTATCCTTATAACTATTATTATTATCCTTATAACTATTATTATTATCCTTATTACTATTATTATTATCGCTATGACTGTTATTATTATACTTATTCTATTATTACTATCCCTATTACTCTTCTCTTTATCCTTATAACTATTATTATTATCCTTATAACTATTATTATTATCCTCATTACTATTATTATTATCGCTATGACTGTTATTATTATCCTTATTCTATTATTACTATCCCTATTACTCTTGTCTCTATCCTTATAACTATTATTATTATGCTTATTACTATTATTGTTAGCACTATAACTGTTATTATTATCCTTATTTCTATTATTATTATCGCTATGACTGTTATTATTATACTTATTCTATTATTACTATCCCTATTACTATTGTCTTTATCCTTGTAACTATTATTGTTATGCTTATTACTATTATTATTAGCACTAAAACTATTATTATTATCCTTATTACTATTATTATTATCGCTATGACTGTTATTATTATACTTATTCTATTATTACTATCCCTATTACTCTTGCCTCTATCCTTATAACTATTATTATTATCCTCATTACTATTATTATTATCGCTATGACTGTTATTATTATCCTTATTCTATTATTACTATCCCTATTACTCTTGTCTTTATCCTTATAACTATTATTATTATCCTTATTACTATTATTATTATCGCTATAACTATTATTATTATCCTTACTACTATTATTATTATCGCTATGACTGTTATTATTATCCTTATTCTATTATTACTATCCCCATTACTCTTCTCTTTATCCTTATAACTATTATTATTATCCTTATAACTATTATTATTATCCTTATTACTATTATTATTATCGCTATGACTGTTATTATTATACTTATTCTATTATTACTATCCCTATTACTCTTCTCTTTATCCTTATAACTATTATTATTATCCTTATAACTATTATTATTATCCTCATTACTATTATTATTATCGCTATGACTGTTATTATTATCCTTATTCTATTATTACTATCCCTATTACTATTGTCTTTATCCTTGTAACTATTATTGTTATGCTTATTACTATTATTATTAGCACTAAAACTATTATTATTATCCTTATTACTATTATTATTATCGCTATGACTGTTATTATTATACTTATTCTATTATTACTATCCCTATTACTCTTGCCTCTATCCTTATAACTATTATTATTATCCTCATTACTATTATTATTATCGCTATGACTGTTATTATTATCCTTATTCTATTATTACTATCCCTATTACTCTTGTCTTTATCCTTATAACTATTATTGTTATCCTTATTACTATTATTATTATCGCTATAACTATTATTATTATCCTTATTACTATTATTATTATCGCAATGACTGTTATTATTATCCTTATTCTATTATTACTGTCCCTATTACTCTTCTCTTTATCCTTATAACTATTATTATTATCCTTATTACTATTATTATTATCGCTATAACTATTATTATTATCCTTACTACTATTATTATTATCGCTATGACTGTTATTATTATACTTATTCTATTATTACTATCCCTATTACTATTGTCTTTATCCTTGTAACTATTATTGTTATGCTTATTACTATTATTATTAGCACTAAAACTATTATTATTATCCTTATTACTAGTATTATTATCTCTGTAACTATTATTGTTATCCTCATTACTATTATTATTATCGCTATGACTGTTATTATTATCCTTATTCTATTATTACTATCCCTATTACTCTTGTCTCTATCCTTATAAATTTATTATTATGCTTATTACTATTATTATTACCACTATAACTATTATTATTATCCTTATTTCTATTATTATTATCGCAATGACTGTTATTATTATACTTCTTCCATTATTACTATCCCTATTACTCTTGTCTTTAGCCTGATATTTACTATTATTTCGATTATTACTATTATTATTATCGCTATAACTGTTATTATTATCCTTATTACTAGTATTATTAGCACTATAACTATTATGGTTATCCTTATTACTATTATTATTCGCACTATAACTATTATTATTATCCTTATTACTATTATTATTATCGCTATGACTGTTATTATTATACTTATTCTATTATTACTATCCCTATTACTCTTGTCTTTATCCTTATAACTATTATTGTTATGCTTATTACTATTATTATTAGCACTAAAGTTATTATTATTATCCTTATTACTATTATTATTATCGCTATGACTGTTATTATTATACTTATTCTATTATTACTATCCCTATTACTCTTGTCTTTATCCTTATAACTATTATTATTTCCCTTATTACTATTATTATTATCATTATAACTGTTATTATTATCCTTATTACTAGTATTATTATCTCTATAACTATTATTGTTATCCTCATTACTATTATTATTATCGCTATGACTGTGAATTATTATCCTTATTCTATTATTACTATCCCTATTGCTCTTGTCTCTATCCTTATAACTATTATTATTATGCTTATTACTATTATTGTTAGCACTATAACTATTATTATTATCCTTATTTCTATTATTATTATCGCTATGACTGTTATTATTATACTTATTCTTTTATTACTATCCCTATTACTCTTGTCTCTATCCTTATAACTATTATTATTATCCTCATTACTATTATTATTATCGCTATGACTGTTATTATTATCCTTATTCTATTATTACTATCCCTATTACTCTTGTCTTTATCCTTATAACTATTATTATTTCCCTTATTACTATTATTATTATCGTTATAACTGTTATTATTATCCTTATTACTAGTATTATTATCGCTATGACTGTTATTATTATACTTATTCTATTATTACTATCCCTATTACTCTTGTCTTTATCCTTATAACCATTATTGTTATGCTTATTACTATTATTATTAGCACTAAAACTATTATTATTATCCTTATTACTATTATTATTATCGCTATGACTGTTATTATTATACTTATTCTATTATTACTATCCCTATTACTCTTGTCTCTATCCTTATAACTATTATTATTATCCTCATTACTATTATTATTATCGCTATGACTGTTATTATTATCCTTATTCTATTATTACTATCCCTATTACTCTTGTCTTTATCCTTATAACTATTATTATTTCCCTTATTACTATTATTATTATCGTTATAACTGTTATTATTATCCTTATTACTAGTATTATTATCGCTATGACTGTTATTATTATACTTATTCTATTATTACTAGCCCTATTACTCTTGTCTTTATCCTTATAACTATTATTATTTCCCTTATTACTATTATTATTATCATTATAACTGTTATTATTATCCTTATTACTAGTATTATTATCTCTATAACTATTATTGTTATCCTCATTACTATTATTATTATCGCTATGACTGTTATTATTATCCTTATTCTATTATTACTATCCCTATTACTCTTGTCTCTATCCTTATAACTATTATTATTATGCTTATTACTATTATTGTTAGCACTATAACTATTATTATTATCCTTATTTCTATTATTATTATCGCTATGACTGTTATTATTATACTTATTCTATTATTACTATCCCTATTACTCTTGTCTTTATCCTTATAACTACTATTGTTATGCTTATTACTATTATTATTAGCACTAAAACTATTGTTATTATCCTTATTACTATTATTATTATCGCTATGACTGTTATTATTATACTTATTCTATTATTACGATCCCTATTACTCTTGTCTCTATCCTTATAACTATTATTATTATCCTCATTACTATTATTATTATCGCTATGACTGTTATTATTATCCTTATTCTATTATTACTATCCCTATTACTCTTGTCTTTATCCTTATAACTATTATTATTTCCCTTATTACTATTATTATTATCGTTATAACTGTTATTATTATCCTTATTACTATTATTATTATCGCTATAACTATTATTATTATCCTTACTACTATTATTATTATCGCTATGACTGTTATTATTATCCTTATTCTATTATTACTATCCCCATTACTCTTCTCTTTATCCTTATAACTATTATTATTATCCTTATAACTATTATTATTATCCTTATTACTATTATTATTATCGCTATGACTGTTATTATTATACTTATTCTATTATTACTATCCCTATTACTCTTCTCTTTATCCTCATAACTATTATTGTTCTGCTTATTACTATTATTATTAGCACTAAAACTATTATTATTCTCCTTATAACTATTATTATTATCCTTATAACTATTATTATTATCCTCATTACTATTATTATTATCGCTATGACTGTTATTATTATCCTTATTCTATTATTACTATCCCTATTACTCTTGTCTCTATCCTTATAACTATTATTATTATGCTTATTACTATTATTATTATCGCTATAACTATTATTATTATCCTTATTACTATTATTATTATCGCAATGACTGTTATTATTATTCTTATTCTATTATTACTATCCCTATTACTCTTCTCTTTATCCTTATAACTATTATTATTATCCTTATTACTATTATTATTATCGCTATAACTATTATTATTATCCTTACTACTATTATTATTATCGCTATGACTGTTATTATTATCCTTATTCTATTATTACTATCCCTATTACTCTTCTCTTTATCCTTATAACTATTATTATTATCCTTATAACTATTATTATTATCCTTATTACTATTATTATTATCGCTATGACTGTTATTATTATACTTATTCTATTATTACTATCCCTATTACTCTTGTCTTTATCCTTATAACTATTATTATTTCCCTTATTACTATTATTATTATCATTATAACTGTTATTATTATCCTTATTACTAGTATTATTATCTCTATAACTATTATTGTTATCCTCATTACTATTATTATTATCGCTATGACTGTTATTATTATCCTTATTCTATTATTACTATCCCTATTACTCTTGTCTCTATCCTTATAACTATTATTATTATGCTTATTACTATTATTGTTAGCACTATAACTATTATTATTATCCTTATTTCTATTATTATTATCGCTATGACTGTTATTATTATACTTATTCTATTATTACTATCCCTATTACTCTTGTCTTTATCCTTATAACTATTATTGTTATGCTTATTACTATTATTATTAGCACTAAAACTATTATTATTATCCTTATTACTATTATTATTATCGCTATGACTGTTATTATTATACTTATTCTATTATTACTATCCCTATTACTCTTGTCTCTATCCTTATAACTATTATTATTATCCTTATTACTAGTATTATTATCGCTATGACTGTTATTATTATCCTTATTCTATTATTACTATCCCTATTACTCTTGTCTTTATCCTTATAACTATTATTATTATCCTTATTACTATTATTATTATCGCAATAACTATTATTATTATCCTTATTACTATTATTATTATCGCAATGACTGTTATTATTATCCTTATTCTATTATTACTATCCCTATTACTCTTCTCTTTATCCTTATAACTATTATTATTATCCTTATAACTATTATTATTATCCTTATTACTATTATTATTATCGCAATAACTATTATTATTATCCTTACTACTATTATTATTATCGCTATGACTGTTATTATTATCCTTATTCTATTATTACTATCCCTATTACTCTTCTCTTTATCCTTATAACTATTATTATTACCCTTATAACTATTATTATTATCCTTATTACTATTATTATTATCGCAATAACTATTATTATTATCCTTATTACTATTATTATTATCGCAATGACTGTTATTATTATCCTTATTCTATTATTACTATCCCTATTACTCTTCTCTTTATCCTTATAACTATTATTATTATCCTTATTACTATTATTATTATCGCTATAACTATTATTATTATCCTTACTACTATTATTATTATCGCTATGACTGTTATTATTATCCTTATTCTATTATTACTATCCCTATTACTCTTCTCTTTACCCTTATAACTATTATTATTATCCTTATTACTATTATTATTATCGCTATGACTGTTATTATTATACTTATTCTATTATAACTATCCCCATTACTCTTGTCTCTATCCTTATAACTATTATTATTATCCTTATTACTATTATTATTATTCGCACTATAACTATTATTATTATCCTTATTACTATTATTATTATTGCTATAACTGTTATTATTATCCTTATTACTATTATTAATAGCACTATAGCTATTATTATTATTATCGCTATGACTGTTATTATTATGCTTATTCTACTATTACTATCCCTATTACTCTTGTCTCTATTCTTATAACTATTATTATTATGCTTATTACTATTATTATTATCGCTATAACTATTATTATTATCCTTACTACTATTATTATTATCGCTATGACTGTTATTATTATACTTATTCTATTATTACTTTCCCTATTACTCTTGTCTTTATCCTTATAACTATTATTATTGTCCTTATTACTATTATTATTAGCACTAAAACTATTATTATTATCCTTATTACTATTAATATTATCGCTATGACTGTTATTATTATACTTATTCTATTATTACTATCCCTATTACTCTTGTCTTTATCCTTATAACTATTATTATTTCCCTTATTACTATTATTATTATCATTATAACTGTTATTATTATCCTTATTACTAGTATTATTATCTCTATAACTATTATTGTTATCGTCATTACTATTATTATTATCGCTATGACTGTTATTATTATCCTTATTCTATTATTACTATCCCTATTACTCTTGTCTCTATCCTTATAACTATTATTATTATGCTTATTACTATTATTGTTAGCACTATAACTATTATTATTATCCTTATTTCTATTATTATTATCGCTATGACTGTTATTATTATACTTATTCTATTATTACTATCCCTATTACTCTTGTCTTTATCCTTATAACTATTATTGTTATGCTTATTACTATTATTATTAGCACTAAAACTATTATTATTATCCTTATTACTATTATTATTATCGCTATGACTGTTATTATTATACTTATTCTATTATTACTATCCCTATTACTCTTGTCTCTATCCTTATAACTATTATTATTATCCTTATTACTAGTATTATTATCGCTATGACTGTTATTATTATACTTATTCTATTATTACTATCCATATTACTCTTGTCTTTATCCTTATAACCATTATTGTTATGCTTATTACTGTTTTTATTAGCACTAAAACTATTATTATTATCCTTATTACTATTATTATTATCGCTATGACTGTTATTATTATACTTATTCTATTATTACTATCCCTATTACTCTTGTCTCTATCCTTATAACTATTATTATTATCCTCATTACTATTATTATTATCGCTATGACTGTTATTATTATCCTTATTCTATTATTACTATCCCTATTACTCTTGTCTTAATCCTTATAACTATTATTATTATCCTTATTACTATTATTATTATCGCAATAACTATTATTATTATCCTTATTACTATTATTATTATCGCAATGACTGTTATTATTATCCTTATTCTATTATTACTATCCCTATTACTCTTCTCTTTATCCTTATAACTATTATTATTATCCTTATAACTATTATTATTATCCTTACTACTATTATTATTATCGCTATGACTGTTATTATTATCCTTATTCTATTATTACTATCCCTATTACTCTTCTCTTTATCCTTATAACTATTATTATTACCCTTATAACTATTATTATTATCCTTATTACTATTATTATTATCGCAATAACTATTATTATTATCCTTATTACTATTATTATTATCGCAATGACTGTTATTATTATCCTTATTCTATTATTACTATCCCTATTACTCTTCTCTTTATCCTTATAACTATTATTATTATCCTTATTACTATTATTATTATCGCTATAACTATTATTATTATCCTTACTACTATTATTATTATCGCTATGACTGTTATTATTATCCTTATTCTATTATTACTATCCCTATTACTCTTCTCTTTACCCTTATAACTATTATTATTATCCTTATTACTATTATTATTATCGCTATGACTGTTATTATTATACTTATTCTATTATAACTATCCCCATTACTCTTGTCTCTATCCTTATAACTATTATTATTATTCGCACTATAACTATTATTATTATCCTTATTACTATTATTATTATTGCTATAACTGTTATTATTATCCTTATTACTATTATTAATAGCACTATAGCTATTATTATTATTATCGCTATGACTGTTATTATTATGCTTATTCTACTATTACTATCCCCATTACTCTTGTCTCTATTCTTATAACTATTATTATTATGCTTATTACTATTATTATTATCGCTATAACTATTATTATTATCCTTACTACTATTATTATTATCGCTATGACTGTTATTATTATACTTATTCTATTATTACTTTCCCTATTACTCTTGTCTTTATCCTTATAACTATTATTATTATCCTTATTACTATTATTATTAGCACTAAAACTATTATTATTATCCTTATTACTATTATTATTATCGCTATGACTGTTATTATTATACTTATTCTTTTATTACTATCCCTATTACTCTTGTCTCTATCCTTATAACTATTATTATTATCCTCATTACTATTATTATTATCGCTATGACTGTTATTATTATCCTTATTCTATTATTACTATCCCTATTACTCTTGTCTTTATCCTTATAACTATTATTATTTCCCTTATTACTATTATTATTATCGTTATAACTGTTATTATTATCCTTATTACTAGTATTATTATCGCTATGACTGTTATTATTATACTTATTCTATTATTACTATCCCTATTACTCTTGTCTTTATCCTTATAACCATTATTGTTATGCTTATTACTATTATTATTAGCACTAAAACTATTATTATTATCCTTATTACTATTATTATTATCGCTATGACTGTTATTATTATACTTATTCTATTATTACTATCCCTATTACTCTTGTCTCTATCCTTATAACTATTATTATTATCCTCATTACTCTTATTATTATCGCTATGACTGTTATTATTATCCTTATTCTATTATTACTATCCCTATTACTCTTGTCTTTATCCTTATAACTATTATTATTTCCCTTATTACTATTATTATTATCGTTATAACTGTTATTATTATCCTTATTACTAGTATTATTATCGCTATGACTGTTATTATTATACTTATTCTATTATTACTAGTCCTATTACTCTTGTCTTTATCCTTATAACTATTATTATTTCCCTTATTACTATTATTATTATCATTATAACTGTTATTATTATCCTTATTACTAGTATTATTATCTCTATAACTATTATTGTTATCCTCATTACTATTATTATTATCGCTATGACTGTTATTATTATCCTTATTCTATTATTACTATCCCTATTACTCTTGTCTCTATCCTTATAACTATTATTATTATGCTTATTACTATTATTGTTAGCACTATAACTATTATTATTATCCTTATTTCTATTATTATTATCGCTATGACTGTTATTATTATACTTATTCTATTATTACTATCCCTATTACTCTTGTCTTTATCCTTATAACTATTATTGTTATGCTTATTACTATTATTATTAGCACTAAAACTATTGTTATTATCCTTATTACTATTATTATTATCGCTATGACTGTTATTATTATACTTATTCTATTATTACTATCCCTATTACTCTTGTCTCTATCCTTATAACTATTATTATTATCCTCATTACTATTATTATTATCGCTATGACTGTTATTATAATCCTTATTCTATTATTACTATCCCTATTACTCTTGTCTTTATCCTTATAACTATTATTATTTCCCTTATTACTATTATTATTATCGTTATAACTGTTATTATTATCCTTATTACTAGTATTATTATCGCTATGACTGTTATTATTATACTTATTCTATTATTACTATCCCTATTACTCTTCTCTTTATCCTTATAACTATTATTATTATCCTTATTACTATTATTATTAGCGCTATAACTATTATTATTATCCTTATTACTATTATTATTATCGCTATAACTATTATTATTATCCTTACTACTATTATTATTATCGCTATGACTGTTATTATTATCCTTATTCTATTATTACTATCCCCATTACTCTTCTCTTTATCCTTATAACTATTATTATTATCCTTAAAACTATTATTATTATCCTTATTACTATTATTATTATCGCTATGACTGTTATTATTATACTTATTCTATTATTACTATCCCTATTACTCTTCTCTTTATCCTCATAACTATTATTGTTCTGCTTATTACTATTATTATTGGCACTAAAACTATTATTATTATCCTTATAACTATTATTATTATCCTTATAACTATTATTATTATCCTCATTACTATTATTATTATCGCTATGACTGTTATTTTTATCCTTATTCTATTATTACTATCCCTATTACTCTTGTCTCTATCCTTATAACTATTATTATTATGCTTATTACTATTATTATTATCGCTATAACTATTATTATTATCCTTATTACTATTATTATTATCGCAATGACTGTTATTATTATTCTTATTCTATTATTACTATCCCTATTACTCTTCTCTTTATCCTTATAACTATTATTATTATCCTTATTACTATTATTATTATCGCTATAACTATTATTATTATCCTTACTACTATTATTATTATCGCTATGACTGTTATTATTATCCTTATTCTATTATTACTATCCCTATTACTCTTCTCTTTATCCTTATAACTATTATTATTATCCTTATAACTATTATTATTATCCTTATTACTATTATTATTATCGCTATGACTGTTATTATTATACTTATTCTATTATTACTATCCCTATTACTCTTGTCTTTATCCTTATAACTATTATTATTTCCCTTATTACTATTATTATTATCATTATAACTGTTATTATTATCCTTATTACTAGTATTATTATCTCTATAACTATTATTGTTATCCTCATTACTATTATTATTATCGCTATGACTGTTATTATTATCCTTATTCTATTATTACTATCCCTATTACTCTTGTCTCTATCCTTATAACTATTATTATTATGCTTATTACTATTATTGTTAGCACTATAACTATTATTATTATCCTTATTACTATTATTATTATCGCTATGACTGTTATTATTATACTTATTCTATTATAACTATCCCCATTACTCTTGTCTCTATCCTTATAACTATTATTATTATCCTCATTACTATTATTATTATCGCAATAACTATTATTATTATCCTCATTACTATTATTATTATCGCTATGACTGTTATTATTATCCTTATTCTATTATTACTATCCCTATTACTCTTGTCTTTATCCTTATAACTATTATTATTATCCTTATAACTATTATTATTATCCTTATTACTATTATTATTATCGCTATAACTATTATTATTATCCTTATTACTATTATTATTATCGCAATGACTGTTATTATTATCCTTATTCTATTATTACTATCCCTATTACTCTTCTCTTTATCCTTATAACTATTATTATTATCCTTATTACTATTATTATTATCGCTATAACTATTATTATTATCCTTACTACTATTATTATTATCGCTATGACTGTTATTATTATCCTTATTCTATTATTACTATCCCTATTACTCTTCTCTTTATCTTTATAACTATTATTATTATCCTTATAACTATTATTATTTCCCTTATTACTATTATTATTATCGCAATAACTATTATTATTATCCTTATTACTATTATTATTATCGCAATGACTGTTATTATTATCCTTATTCTATTATTACTATCCCTATTACTCTTCTCTTTATCCTTATAACTATTATTATTATGATTATTACTATTATTATTATCGCAATGACTGTTATTATTATCCTTATTCTATTATTACTATCCCTATTACTCTTGTCTCTATCCTTATAACTATTATTATTATGCTTATTACTATTATTGTTAGCACTATAACTATTATTATTATCCTTATTTCTATTATTATTATCGCTATGACTGTTATTATTATACTTATTCTATTATTACTATCCCTATTACTCTTGTCTTTATCCTTATAACTATTATTATTATCCTTATTACTATTATTATTATTCGCACTATAACTATTATTATTATCCTTATTACTATTATTATTATTGCTATAACTGTTATTATTATCCTTATTACTATTATTAATAGCACTATAGCTATTATTATTATTATCGCTATGACTGTTATTATTATGCTTATTCTACTATTACTATACCTATTACTCTTGTCTTTATCCTTATAACTATTATTATTATCCTTATTACTATTATTATTAGCGCTATAACTATTATTATTATCCTTATTACTATTATTATTATCGCTATAACTATTATTATTATCCTTACTACTATTATTATTATCGCTATGACTGTTATTATTATCCTTATTCTATTATTACTATCCCCATTACTCTTCTCTTTATCCTTATAACTATTATTATTATCCTTATAACTATTATTATTATCCTTATTACTATTATTATTATCGCTATGACTGTTATTATTATACTTATTCTATTATTACTATCCCTATTACTCTTCTCTTTATCCTCATAACTATTATTGTTCTGCTTATTACTATTATTATTATCGCTATAACTATTATTATTATCCTTACTACTATTATTATTATCGCTATGACTGTTATTATTATCCTTATTCTATTATTACTATCCCTATTACTCTTCTCTTTATCCTTATAACTATTATTATTATCGCTATGACTGTTATTATTATACTTATTCTATTATTACTATCCCTATTACTCTTGTCTTTATCCTTATAACTATTATTATTTCCCTTATTACTATTATTATTATCATTATAACTGTTATTATTATCCTTATTACTAGTATTATTATCTCTATAACTATTATTGTTATCCTCATTACTATTATTATTATCGCTATGACTGTTATTATTATCCTTATTCTATTATTACTATCCCTATTACTCTTGTCTCTATCCTTATAACTATTATTATTATGCTTATTACTATTATTGTTAGCACTATAACTATTATTATTATCCTTATTACTATTATTATTATCGCTATGACTGTTATTATTATACTTATTCTATTATAACTATCCCCATTACTCTTGTCTCTATCCTTATAACTATTATTATTATCCTCATTACTATTATTATTATCGCAATAACTATTATTATTATCCTCATTACTATTATTATTATCGCTATGACTGTTATTATTATCCTTATTCTATTATTACTATCCCTATTACTCTTCTCTTTATCCTTATAACTATTATTATTATCCTTATTACTATTATTATTATCGCTATAACTATTATTATTATCCTTACTACTATTATTATTATCGCTATGACTGTTATTATTATCCTTATTCTATTATTACTATCCCTATTACTCTTGCCTTTATCCTGATAATTATTATTATTTCCCTTATTACTATTATTATTATCGCTATAACTATTATTGTTATGCTTATTACTATTATTATTAGCACTAAAACTATTATTATTATCCTTATTACTATTATTATTATCGCTATGACTGTTATTATTATCCTTATTGTACTATTACTATCCCTATTACTCTTGTCTTTATCCTTATAACTATTATTATTATCCTTATAACTATTATTATTATCCTTATTACTATTATTATTATCGCTATGACTGTTATTATTATACTTATTCTATTATTACTATCCCTATTACTCTTCTCTTTATCCTCATAACTATTATTGTTCTGCTTATTACTATTATTATTATCGCTATAACTATTATTATTATCCTTACTACTATTATTATTATCGCTATGACTGTTATTATTATCCTTATTCTATTATTACTATCCCTATTACTCTTGTCTTTATCCTTATAACTATTATTATTATCCTTATAACTATTATTATTATCCTTATTACTATTATTATTATCGCTATAACTATTATTATTATCCTTATTACTATTATTATTATCGCAATGACTGTTATTATTATCCTTATTCTATTATTACTATCCCTATTACTCTTCTCTTTATCCTTATAACTATTATTATTATCCTTATTACTATTATTATTATCGCTATAACTATTATTATTATCCTTACTACTATTATTATTATCGCTATGACTGTTATTATTATCCTTATTCTATTATTACTATCCCTATTACTCTTGCCTTTATCCTGATAATTATTATTATTTCCCTTATTACTATTATTATTATCGCTATAACTATTATTGTTATGCTTATTACTATTATTATTAGCACTAAAACTATTATTATTATCCTTATTACTATTATTATTATCGCTATGACTGTTATTATTATCCTTATTGTACTATTACTATCCCTATTACTCTTGTCTTTATCCTTATAACTATTATTATTATCCTTATTACTATTATTATTATCGCTATAACTATTAATATTATCGCTATGACTGTTATTATTATCCTTATTCTATTATTACTATCCCTATTACTCTTCTCTTTACCCTTATAACTATTATTATTATCCTTATAACTATTATTATTATCCTTATTACTATTATTATTATCGCTATAACTATTATTATTATCCTTATTACTATTATTATTATCGCAATGACTGTTATTATTATCCTTATTCTATTATTACTATCCCTATTACTCTTCTCTTTATCCTTATAACTATTATTATTATCCTTATTACTATTATTATTATCGCTATAACTATTATTATTATCCTTACTACTATTATTATTATCGCTATGACTGTTATTATTATCCTTATTCTATTATTACTATCCCTATTACTCTTCTCTTTATCTTTATAACTATTATTATTATCCTTATAACTATTATTATTTCCCTTATTACTATTATTATTATCGCAATAACTATTATTATTATCCTTATTACTATTATTATTATCGCAATGACTGTTATTATTATCCTTATTCTATTATTACTATCCCTATTACTCTTCTCTTTATCCTTATAACTATTATTATTATCCTTATAACTATTATTATTATGATTATTACTATTATTATTATCGCAATGACTGTTATTATTATCCTTATTCTATTATTACTATCCCTATTACTCTTGTCTCTATCCTTATAACTATTATTATTATGCTTATTACTATTATTGTTAGCACTATAACTATTATTATTATCCTTATTTCTATTATTATTATCGCTATGACTGTTATTATTATACTTATTCTATTATTACTATCCCTATTACTTTTGTCTTTATCCTTATAACTATTATTATTATCCTTATTACTATTATTATTATTCGCACTATAACTATTATTATTATCCTTATTACTATTATTATTATTGCTATAACTGTTATTATTATCCTTATTACTATTATTAATAGCACTATAGCTATTATTATTATTATCGCTATGACTGTTATTATTATGCTTATTCTACTATTACTATCCCTATTACTCTTGTCTCTATTCTTATAACTATTATTATTATGCTTATTACTATTATTATTATCGCTATAACTATTATTATTATCCTTACTACTATTATTATTATCGCTATGACTGTTATTATTATACTTATTCTATTATTACTATCCCTATTACTCTTGTCTTTATCCTTATAACTATTATTATTATCCTTATTACTATTATTATTATTCGCACTATAACTATTATTATTATCCTTATTACTATTATTATTATTGCTATAACTGTTATTATTATCCTTATTACTATTATTAATAGCACTATAGCTATTATTATTATTATCGCTATGACTGTTATTATTATGCTTATTCTACTATTACTATCCCTATTACTCTTGTCTCTATTCTTATAACTATTATTATTATGCTTATTACTATTATTATTATCGCTATAACTATTATTATTATCCTTACTACTATTATTATTATCGCTATGACTGTTATTATTATACTTATTCTATTATTACTATCCCTATTACTCTTGTCTTTATCCTTATAACTATTATTATTATCCTTATTACTATTATTATTAGCACTAAAACTATTATTATTATCCTTATTACTATTATTATTATCGCTATGACTGTTATTATTATACTTATTCTTTTATTACTATCCCTATTACTCTTGTCTCTATCCTTATAACTATTATTATTATCCTCATTACTATTATTATTATCGCTATGACTGTTATTATTATCCTTAATCTATTATTACTATCCCTATTACTCTTGTCTTTATCCTTATAACTATTATTATTTCCCTTATTACTATTATTATTATCGTTATAACTGTTATTATTATCCTTATTACTTGTATTATTATCGCTATGACTGTTATTATTATACTTATTCTATTATTACTATCCCTATTACTCTTGTCTTTATCCTTATAACCATTATTGTTATGCTTATTACTATTATTATTAGCACTAAAACTATTATTATTATCCTTATTACTATTATTATTATCGCTATGACTGTTATTATTATACTTATTCTATTATTACTATCCCTATTACTCTTGTCTCTATCCTTATAACTATTATTATTATCCTCATTACTATTATTATTATCGCTATGACTGTTATTATTATCCTTATTCTATTATTACTATCCCTATTACTCTTGTCTTTATCCTTATAACTATTATTATTATCCTTATTACTATTATTATTATTCGCACTATAACTATTATTATTATCCTTATTACTATTATTATTATTGCTATAACTGTTATTATTATCCTTATTACTATTATTAATAGCACTATAGCTATTATTATTATTATCGCTATGACTGTTATTATTATGCTTATTCTACTATTACTATCCCTATTACTCTTGTCTCTATTCTTATAACTATTATTATTATGCTTATTACTATTATTATTATCGCTATAACTATTATTATTATCCTTACTACTATTATTATTATCGCTATGACTGTTATTATTATACTTATTCTATTATTACTATCCCTATTACTCTTGTCTTTATCCTTATAACTATTATTGTTATGCTTATTACTATTATTATTAGCACTAAAACTATTGTTATTATCCTTATTACTATTATTATTATCGCTATGACTGTTATTATTATACTTATTCTATTATTACTATCCCTATTACTCTTGTCTCTATCCTTATAACTATTATTATTATCCTCATTACTATTATTATTATCGCTATGACTGTTATTATTATTCTTATTCTATTATTACTATCCCTATTACTCTTGTCTTTATCCTTATAACTATTATTATTTCCCTTATTACTATTATTATTATCGGTATAACTGTTATTATTATCCTTATTACTAGTATTATTATCGCTATGACTGTTATTATTATACTTATTCTATTATTACTATCCCTATTACTCTTCTCTTTATCCTTATAACTATTATTATTATCCTTATTACTATTATTATTATCGCTATAACTATTATTATTATCCTTATTACTATTATTATTATCGCTATAACTATTATTATTATCCTTACTACTATTATTATTATCGCTATGACTGTTATTATTATCCTTATTCTATTATTTCTATCCCCATTACTCTTCTCTTTATCCTTATAACTATTATTATTATCCTTATAACTATTATTATTATCCTTATTACTATTATTATTATCGCTATGACTGTTATTATTATACTTATTCTATTATTACTATCCCTATTACTCTTCTCTTTATCCTCATAACTATTATTGTTCTGCTTATTACTATTATTATTAGCACTAAAACTATTATTATTATCCTTATAACTATTATTATTATCCTTATAACTATTATTATTATCCTTATTACTATTATTATTATCGCTATGACTGTTATTATTATACTTATTCTATTATTACTATCCCTATTACTCTTGTCTCTATCCTTATAACTATTATTATTATCCTTATTACTAGTATTATTATCTGTATAACTATTATTGTTATCCTCATTACTATTATTATTATCGCTATGACTGTTATTATTATACTTATTCTATTATTACTATCCCTATTACTCTTCTCTTTATCCTCATAACTATTATTGTTCTGCTTATTACTATTATTATTAGCACTAAAACTATTATTATTATCCTTATAACTATTATTATTATCCTTATAACTATTATTATTATCCTCATTACTATTATTATTATCGCTATGACTGTTATTATTATCCTTATTCTATTATTACTATCCCTATTACTCTTGTCTCTATCCTTATAACTATTATTATTATGCTTATTACTATTATTATTATCGCTATAACTATTATTATTATCCTTATTACTATTATTATTATCGCAATGACTGTTATTATTATTCTTATTCTATTATTACTATCCCTATTACTCTTCTCTTTATGCTTATAACTATTATTATTATCCTTATTACTATTATTATTATCGCTATAACTATTATTATTATCCTTACTACTATTATTATTATCGCTATGACTGTTATTATTATCCTTATTCTATTATTACTATCCCTATTACTCTTCTCTTTATCCTTATAACTATTATTATTATCCTTATAACTATTATTATTATCCTTATTACTATTATTATTATCGCTATGACTGTTATTATTATACTTATTCTATTATTACTATCCCTATTACTCTTGTCTTTATCCTTATAACTATTATTATTATCCTTATAACTATTATTATTATCCTTATTACTATTATTATTATCGCTATGACTGTTATTATTATACTTATTCTATTATTACTATCCCTATTACTCTTCTCTTTATCCTCATAACTATTATTGTTCTGCTTATTACTATTATTATTAGCACTAAAACTATTATTATTATCCTTATAACTATTATTATTATCCTTATAACTATTATTATTATCCTCATTACTAT
>CAMAOC010000432.1:0-40609 GCA_945859555.1 Megachile ligniseca
AGTAATAGCGATAGTAATAATAGAATAAGGATAATAATAACAGTCATAGCGATAATAATAATAGTAGTAAGGATAATAATAATAGTAATAACCATAATAATAATAGTTATAAGAATAGAGACAAGAGTAATAGGGATAGTCATAGTAGAATAAGGATAATAATAACAGTCATAGCGATAATAATAATAGTTATAGTGCTAGTAATAATAGTAATAAGGATAATAATAATAGTTATAGCGATAATAATAATAGTAATAAGGGAAATAATAATAGTTATAAGGATAAAGACAAAAGTAATAGGGATAGTAATAATACAATAAGGATAATAATAACAGTCATAGCGATAATAATAATAGTTATAGCGATAATAATAATAGTTATAAGGATAAAGACAAGAGTAGTAGGGATGGTAATAATAGAATAAGGATAATAATAACAGTCATAGCGATAATAATAATAGTAATGAGGATAACAATAATAGTTATATAGATAATAATACTAGTAATAAGGATAATAATAACAGTTATAATGATAAGAATAATAGTAATAAGGGAAATAATAATAATTATCAGGATAAAGACAAGAGTAATAGGGATAGTAATAATAGAATAAGGATAATAATAACAGTCATAGCGATAATAATAATAGTAGTAAGGATAATAATAATAGTAATAAGCATAATAATAATAGTTATAAGAATAGAGACAAGAGTAATAGGGATAGTAATAATAGAATAAGGATAATAATAATAGTTATAGCGATAATAATAATACTGACAAGGATAATAATAATAGTTATAAGGATAAAGACAAGAGTAATAGGGATAGTAATAATAGAATAAGGATAATAATAACAGTCATAGCGATAATAATAATAGTAGTAAGGATAATAATAATAGTAATAAGCATAATAATAATAGTTATAAGAATAGAGACAAGAGTAATAGGGATAGTCATAGTAGAATAAGGATAATAATAGCAGTCATAGCGATAATAATAATAGTTATAGTGCTAGTAATAATAGTAATAAGGATAATAATAATAGTTATAGCGATAATAATAATAGTAATAAGGATAATAATAATAGTTATAGTACTAGTAATAATGGTAATAAGGATAATAATAATAGTTATAGCGATAATAATAATAGTAATAAGGATAATAATAATAGTTATAGCGATAATAATAATACTGACAAGGATAATGATAACAGTTATAAGGATAAAGACAGGTGTAATAGGGATAGTAATAATAGAATAAGGATAATAATAACAGTCATAGCGATAATAATAATAGTAGTAAGGATAATAATAATAGTTATAGCGATAATAATAATAGTAATAAGGATAAACATAATAGTTATAGTGCTAATAATACTTGTAATAAGGATAATAATAGTAATAAGGATAATAGTAACAGTCATAGCGATAATAATAATAGAATAAGTATAATAATAACAGTCATACAGATAATAATAATAGTAATAAGGATAATAATAATAGTTATAGTGCGAATAATAATAGTAATAAGGAAAGACATAATAGTTATAGTACTAATAATACTAGTAATAAGGATAATAATAACAGTTATAATGATAATAATAATAGTAATAAGGGAAATAATAATAATTATCAGGATAAAGACAAGAGTAATAGGGATAGTAATAATAGAATAAGGATAATAATAACAGTTATAGCAATAATAATAATAGTAATAAGGATAATAATAATAGTTATAAGGATAATAATAATAGTTATAAGGATAAAGAGAAGAGTAGTAGGGATAGTAATAATAGAATAAGGATAATAATAACAGTCATAGCGATAATAATAATAGTAGTAAGGATAATAATAATAGTTATAGCGATAATAATAATAGTAATAAGCATAATAATAATAGTTATAAGAATAGAGACAAGAGTAATAGGGATAGTAATAGTAGAATAAGCATAATAATAACAGTCATAGCGATAATAATAATAGTAATAAGGACAATAATAATAGTTATAGTGCTAGTAATAATAGTAATAAGGATAATAATAATAGTTATAGCGATAATAATAATAGTAATAAGGATAATAATAATAGTTCTAGTGCGAATAATAATAGTAATAAGCATAATAATAATAGTTATAAGGATATAGACAAGAGTAATAGGGATAGTAATAATAGAATAAGGATAATAATAACAGTCATAGCGATAATAATAATAATAGCTATAGTGCTTATAATAATAGTAATAAGGATAATAATAACAGTTATAGCAATAATAATAATAGTAATAAGGATAATAATAATAGTTATAGTGCGAATAATAATAGTAATAGGGATAATAATAATAGTTATAGCGATAATAATAATTGTAATAAGGGAAATAATAATAATTATCAGGATAAAGACAAGAGTAATAGGGATAGTAATAATATAATAAGGATAATAATAACAGTCATAGCGATAATAATAATAGTAATGAGGATAACAATAATAGTTATAGAGATAATAATACTAGTAATAAGGATAATAATAACAGTTATAATGATAATAATAATAGTAATAAGGGAAATAATAATAGTTATAAGGATAAAGACAAGAGTGATAGGGATAGTAATAATAGAATAAGGATAATAATAACAGTCATAGCGATAATAATAATAGTAGTAAGGATAATAATAATAGTAATAAGCATAATAATAATAGTTATAAGAATAGAGACAAGAGTAATAGGGATAGTAATAGTAGAATAAGGATAATAATAACAGTCATAGCGATAATAATAATAATAATAAGGATAATAATAATAGTTATAGTGCTAGTAATAATAGTAATAAGGATAATAATAATAGTTATAGCGATAATAATAATAGTAATAAGGATAATAATAATAGTTATAGTGCTAGTAATAATAGTAATAAGGATAATAATAATAGTTATAGCGATAATAATAATAGTAATAAGGATAATAATAATAGTTAAAGCGATAATAATAATACTGACAAGGATAATAATAATAGTTATAGTGCTAGTAATAATAGTAGTAAGGATAATAATAATAGTTATAGCGATAATAATAATAGTAATAAGGATAATAATAATAGTTCTAGTGCTAATAATAATAGTAATAAGCATAATAATAATAGTTATAAGGATAGAGACAAGAGTAATAGGGATAGTAATAATATAATAAGGATAATAATAACAGTCATAGCGATAATAATAATAGTAATGAGGATAACAATAATAGTTATAGAGATAATAATACTAGTAATAAGGATAATAATAACAGTTATAATGATAATAATAATGGTAATAAGGGAAATAATAATAGTTATAAGGATAAAGACAAGAGTAATAGGGATAGTAATAATAGAATAAGGATAATAATAACAGTCGTAGCGATAATAATAATAGTCGTAAGGATAATAATAATAGTAATAAGCATAATAATAATAGTTATAAGAATAGAGACAAGAGTAATAGGGATAGTAATAGTAGAATAAGGATAATAATAACAGTCATAGCGATAATAATAATAGTAATAAGGATAATAATAATAGTTATAGTGCTAGTAATAATAGTAATAAGGATAATAATAATAGTTATAGCGATAATAATAATAGTAATAAGGATAATAATAATAGTTATAGCGATAATAATAATACTGACAAGGATATTAATAATAGTTATAAGGATAAAGACAAGAGTAATAGGGATAGTAATAATAGAATAAGGATAATAATAACAGTCATAGCGATAATAATAATAGTAGTAAGGATAATAATAATAGTTATAGCGATAATAATAATAGTAATAAGGATAAACATAATAGTTATAGTGCTAATAATACTTGTAATAAGGATAATAATAACAGTCATAGCGATAATAATAATAGAATAAGTATAATAATAACAGTCATTGCGATAATAATAATAGTTATAAGGATAAAGAGAAGAGTAATAGGGATAGTAATAATAGAATAAGGATAATAATAACAGTCATAGCGATAATAATAATAGTAGTAAGGATAATAATAATAGTAATAAGCATTATAATAATAGTTATAAGAATAGAGACAAGAGTAATAGGGATAGTCATAGTAGAATAAGGATAATAATAACAGTCATAGCGATAATAATAATAGTAATAAGGATAATAATAATAGTTATAGTGCTAGTAATAATAGTAATAAGGATAATAATAATAGTTATAGTGCGAATAATAATAGTAATAAGGATAATAATAATATTTATACCGATAAGAATAATTGTAATAAGGGAAATAATAATAGTTATAAGGATAAAGACAAGAGTAATAGGGATAGTAATAATAGAATAAGGATAATAATAACAGTCACAGCGATAATAAT
Source organism: Megachile ligniseca (assembly GCA_945859555.1). Taxonomy (NCBI): domain Eukaryota; kingdom Metazoa; phylum Arthropoda; class Insecta; order Hymenoptera; family Megachilidae; genus Megachile; species Megachile ligniseca. Next base: position 4,362 of record CAMAOC010000432.1, read on the forward strand.
AATAGTAGTAAGGATAATAATAATAGTTATAGCGATAATAATAATAGTAATAAGCATAATAATAATAGTTATAAGAATAGAGACAAGAGTAATAGGGATAGTAATAGTAGAATAAGCATAATAATAACAGTCATAGCGATAATAATAATAGTAATAAGGATAATAATAATAGTTATAGTGCTAGTAATAATAGTAATAAGGATAATAATAATAGTTATGGCGATAATAATAATAGTAATAAGGATAATAATAATAGTTCTAGTGCGAATAATAATAGTAATAAGCATAATAATAATAGTTATAAGGATATAGACAAGAGTAATAGGGATAGTAATAATAGAATAAGGATAATAATAACAGTCATAGCGATAATAATAATAATAGCTATAGTGCTTATAATAATAGTAATAAGGATAATAATAACAGTTATAGCAATAATAATAATAGTAATAAGGATAATAATAATAGTTATAGTGCGAATAATAATAGTAATAGGGATAATAATAATAGTTATAGCGATAATAATAATTGTAATAAGGGAAATAATAATAATTATCAGGATAAAGACAAGAGTAATAGGGATAGTAATAATATAATAAGGATAATAATAACAGTCATAGCGATAATAATAATAGTAATGAGGATAACAATAATAGTTATAGAGATAATAATACTAGTAATAAGGATAATAATAACAGTTATAATGATAATAATAATAGTAATAAGGGAAATAATAATAGTTATAAGGATAAAGACAAGAGTAATAGGGATAGTAATAATAGAATAAGGATAATAATAACAGTCATAGCGATAATAATAATAGTAGTAAGGATAATAATAATAGTAATAAGCATAATAATAATAGTTATAAGAATAGAGACAAGAGTAATAGGGATAGTAATAGTAGAATAAGGATAATAATAACAGTCATAGCGATAATAATAATAATAATACGGATAATAATAATAGTTATAGTGCTAGTAATAATAGTAATAAGGATAATAATAATAGTTATAGCGATAATAATAATAGTAATAAGGATAATAATAATAGTTATAGTGCTAGTAATAATAGTAATAAGGATAATAATAATAGTTATAGCGATAATAATAATAGTAATAAGGATAATAATAATAGTTATAGCGATAATAATAATACTGACAAGGATAATAATAATAGTTATAGTGCTAGTAATAATAGTAATAAGGATAATAATAATAGTTATAGCGATAATAATAATAGTAATAAGGATAATAATAATAGTTCTAGTGCTAATAATAATAGTAATAAGCATAATAATAATAGTTATAAGGATAGAGACAAGAGTAATAGGGATAGTAATAATATAATAAGGATAATAATAACAGTCATAGCGATAATAATAATAGTAATGAGGATAACAATAATAGTTATAGAGATAATAATACTAGTAATAAGGATAATAATAACAGTTATAATGATAATAATAATGGTAATAAGGGAAATAATAATAGTAATAAGGATAAACATAATAGTTATAGTGCTAATAATACTTGTAATAAGGATAATAATAACAGTCATAGCGATAATAATAATAGAATAAGTATAATAAAAACAGTCATTGCGATAATAATAATAGTTATAAGGATAAAGAGAAGAGTAATAGGGATGGTAATAATAGAATAAGGATAATAATAACAGTCATAGCGATAATAATAATAGTAATAAGGATAATAATAACAGTTATAATGATAATAATAATAGTAATAAGGGAAATAATAATAATTATCAGGATAAAGACAAGAGTAATAGGGATAGTAATAATAGAATAAGGAATATAATAACAGTTATAGCAATAATAATAATAGTAATAAGGATAATAATAATAGTTATAAGGATAAAGAGAAGAGTAATAGGGATAGTAATAATAGAATAAGGATAATAGTAACAGTCATAGTGATAATAATAATAGTAGTAAGGATAATAATAATAGTTATAGCGATAATAATAATAGTAATAAGCATAATAATAATAGTTATAAGGATAGAGACAAGAGTAATAGGGATAGTAATAGTAGAATAAGGATAATAATAACAGTTATAGCGATAATAATAATAGTAATAAGGGAAATACTAATTGTTATAAGGATAAAGAGAAGAGTAATAGGGATAGTAATAACAGAATAAGTACAATAATAACAGTCATAGCGATAATAGTAATAGTAATAAGGATGATAATAACAGTTATAGTGCTAGTAATAATAGTAATAAGGATAATAATAATAGTTATAGCGATAATAATAATAGTAATAAGGGAAATAATAATAGTTATAAGGATAAAGACAAAAGTAATAGGGATAGTAATAATACAATAAGGATAATAATAACAGTCATAGCGATAATAATAATAGTTATAGCGATAATAATAATAGTTATAAGGATAAAGACAAGAGTAGTAGGGATGGTAATAATAGAATAAGGATAATAATAACAGTCATAGCGATAATAATAATAGTAATGAGGATAACAATAATAGTTATAGAGATAATAATACTAGTAATAAGGATAATAATAACAGTTATAATGATAAGAATAATAGTAATAAGGGAAATAATAATAGTTATAAGGATAAAGACAAGAGTAATAGGGATAGTAATAATAGAATAAGGATAATAATAACAGTCATAGCGATAATAATAATAGTAGTAAGGATAATAATAATAGTAATAAGCATAATAATAATAGTTATAAGAATAGAGACAAGAGTAATAGGGATAGTCATAGTAGAATAAGGATAATAATAACAGTCATAGCGATAATAATAATAGTAATAAGGATAATAATAATAGTTATAGTGCTAGTAATAATAGTAATAAGGATAATAATAATAGTTATAGCGATAATAATAATAGTAATAAGGATAATAATAATAGTTGTAGTACTAGTAATAATAGTAATAAGGATAATAATAATAGTTATAGCGATAATAATAATAGTAATAAGGATAATAATAATAGTTATAGCGATAATAATAATACTGACAAGGATAATAATAATAGTTATAAGGATAAAGACAAGAGTAATAGGGATAGTAATAATAGAATAAGGATAATAATAACAGTCATAGCGATAATAATAATAGTAGTAAGGATAATAATAATAGTAATAAGCATAATAATAATAGTTATAAGAATAGAGACAAGAGTAATAGGGATAGTCATAGTAGAATAAGGATAATAATAACAGTCATAGCGATAATAATAATAGTTATAGTGCTAGTAATAATAGTAATAAGGATAATAATAATAGTTATAGCGATAATAATAATAGTAATAAGGATAATAATAATAGTTATAGTACTAGTAATAATAGTAATAAGGATAATAATAATAGTTATAGCGATAATAATAATAGTAATAAGGATAATAATAATAGTTATAGCGATAATAATAATACTGACAAGGATAATGATAACAGTTATAAGGATAAAGACAGGTGTAATAGGGATAGTAATAATAGAATAAGGATAATAATAACAGTCATAGCGATAATAATAATAGTAGTAAGGATAATAATAATAGTTATAGCGATAATAATAATAGTAATAAGGATAAACATAATAGTTATAGTGCTAATAATACTTGTAATAAGGATAATAATAGTAATAAGGATAATAGTAACAGTCATAGCGATAATAATAATAGAATAAGTATAATAATAACAGTCATACAGATAATAATAATAGTAATAAGGATAATAATAATAGTTATAGTGCGAATAATAATAGTAATAAGGAAAGACATAATAGTTATAGTACTAATAATACTAGTAATAAGGATAATAATAACAGTTATAATGATAATAATAATAGTAATAAGGGAAATAATAATAATTATCAGGATAAAGACAAGAGTAATAGGGATAGTAATAATAGAATAAGGATAATAATAACAGTTATAGCAATAATAATAATAGTAATAAGGATAATAATAATAGTTATTAGGATAATAATAATAGTTATAAGGATAAAGAGAAGAGTAGTAGGGATAGTAATAATAGAATAAGGATAATAATAACAGTCATAGCGATAATAATAATAGTAGTAAGGATAATAATAATAGTTATAGCGATAATAATAATAGTAATAAGCATAATAATAATAGTTATAAGGATAGAGACAAGAGTAATAGGGATAGTAATAGTAGAATAAGGATAATAATAACAGTTATAGCGATAATAATAATAGTAATAAGGGAAATACTAATTGTTATAAGGATAAAGAGAAGAGTAATAGGGATAGTAATAACAGAATAAGTATAATAATAACAGTCGTAGCGATAATAATAATAGTAATAAGGATAATAATAACAGTTATAGCGATAATAATAATAGTAATAAGGGAAATACTAATTGTTATAAGGATAAAGAGAAGAGTAATAGGGATAGTAATAACAGAATAAGTACAATAATAACAGTCATAGCGATAATGGTAATAGTAATAAGGATGATAATAACAGTTATAGTGCTAGTAATAATAGTAATAAGGATAATAATAATAGTTATAGCGATAATAATAATAGTAATAAGGGAAATAATAATAGTTATAAGGATAAAGACAAAAGTAATAGGGATAGTAATAATACAATAAGGATAATAATAACAGTCATAGCGATAATAATAATAGTTATAGCGATAATAATAATAGTTATAAGGATAAAGACAAGAGTAGTAGGGATGGTAATAATAGAATAAGGATAATAATAACAGTCATAGCGATAATAATAATAGTAATGAGGATAACAATAATAGTTATAGAGATAATAATACTAGTAATAAGGATAATAATAACAGTTATAATGATAAGAATAATAGTAATAAGGGAAATAATAATAGTTATAAGGATAAAGACAAGAGTAATAGGGATAGTAATAATAGAATAAGGATAATAATAACAGTCATAGCGATAATAATAATAGTAATGAGGATAACAATAATAGTTATAGTGCTAGTAATAATAGTAATAAGGATAATAATAATAGTTATAGCGATAATAATAATAGTAATAAGGGAAATACTAATTGTTATAAGGATAAAGAGAAGAGTAATAGGGATAGTAATAACAGAATAAGTATAATAATAACAGTCGTAGCGATAATAATATTAGTAATAAGGATAATAATAATAGTTATAGTGCGAATAATAATAGTAATAAGCATAATAATAATAGTTATAAGGATAGAGACAAGAGTAATAGGGATAGTAATAAAGGAATAAGCATAATAATAACAGTTATAGCGATAATAATAATAGTAATAAGGATAATAATAATAGTTATAGTGCTAATAATAATAGTAATAAGGATAATAATAATATTTATAGTGCGAATAATAATAGTAATAAGGATAATAATAAAAGTTATAGCTATAATAATAATAGTATTAATGATAATAATAATAGTTATAGTGCTAATAATAATAGTAATAAGGGAAATAATAATAATTATCAGGATAAAGACAAGAATAATAGGGATAGCAATAATAGAATAAGTATAATAATAACAGTCATAGCGATTATAATAATAGTAAGAAGGATAATAATAACAGGTATAGCGATAATAATAATAGTAATAAGGATAATAATAATAGTTATAGTGCGAATAATAATAGTTATAAGGATAAAGACAAGAGTAATAGGGATAGTAATAATAGAATAAGTATAATAATAACAGTCATAGCGATAATAATAATAGTAATAAGGATAATAATAACAGGTATAGCGATAATAATAATAGTAATAAGGATAATAATAATAGTTATACTGCTAATAATAATAGTTATAGTGCTAATAATAATAGTAATAAGGATAAACATAATAGTCATAGTGCTAATAATACTTGTAATAAGGATAATAATAACAGTCATAGCGATAATAATAATAGTAATAAGGATAATAATAATAGTTATAGTGCTAGTAATAATAGTTATAAGGATAAAGTGAAGAGTAATAGGGATAGTAATAATAGAATAAGGATAATAATAACAGTCATAGCGATAATAATAGTAGTAGTAAGGATAATAATAATAGTAATAAGCATAATAATAATAGTTATAAGGATAGAGATAAGAGTAATAGGGATAGTAATAGTAGAATAAGGATAATAATAACAGTCATAGCGATAATAATAATAGTAATAAGGATAATAATAACAGGTATAGCGATAATAATAATAGTAATAAGGATAATAATAATAGTTATAATGCTAATAATACTTGTAATAAGGATAATAATAATAGTTATAGCGACAATAATAATAATAATAAGGATAATAATAACAGTTATAGTGCGAATAATAATAATAATAAGGCTAAACATAATAGTTATTGTGGTACTAATACTAGTAATAAGGATAATAATAGTAGTTATAGTGCTAATAATAATAGTAATAAGGATAAACATAATAGTTATAGTGCTAATAATACTTGTAATAAGGATAATAATAGTAGTTATAGAGCTAATAATAATAATTATAGTGCTATTAATAATAGCAATAAGGATAATAATAATAGTTATAAGGATAAAGACAAGAGTAATAGGGATAGTAATAGTAGAATAAGTATAATAATAACAGTCATAGCGATAATAATAATAGTAATAAGGGAAATAATAATAGTTATAAGGATAAAGACAAGAGTTATAGGGATAGTAATAATAGAATTAGGATAATTATAACAGTCATAGCGATAATAATAATAGTAGTAAGGATAATAATAATAGTTATAGCGATAATAATAATAGTAATAAGCATAATAATAATAGTTATAAGGATAGAGACAAGAGTAATAGGGATAGTAATAGTAGAATAAGGATAATAATAACAGTCATAGCGATAATAATAATAGTAATAAGGATAATAATAATAGTTATAGTGCTAGTAATAATAGTAATGAGGATAATAATAATAGTTATAGCGATAATAATAATAGTAATAAGGATAATAATAATAGTTATAGTGCGAATAATAATAGTAATAAGGATAAACATAATAGTTATAGTGCTAATAATACTAGTAATAAGGATAATAATAACAGTTATAGCGGTAATAATAATAGTAATAAGGGAAATAATAATAATTATCAGGATAGAGACAAGAGAAATAGGGATAGTAATAGTAGAATAAGGATAATAATAACAGTCATAGCGATAATAATAATAGTAATAAGGATAATAATAATAGTTATAGTGCTATTAATAATAGTAATAGGGATAATAATAATAGTTATAGCAATAATAATAATAGAAATAAGGATAATAATAATAGTTATAAGGATAGAGACAAGAGTAATAGGGATAGTAATAATAGAATAAGTATAATAATAATAGTAATAAGCATAACAGTAATAGTTATAAGGATAGAGACAAGAGTAATAGGGATAATAAAAATAGAATAAGGATAATAATAACAGTCATAGCGATAATAATAATAGTTAGAGCGATAATAATAATAGTAGTATGGATAATAATAATAGTTATAAGGATAAAGTCAAGCGTAATAGGGATAGTAATAATAGAATAAGGATAATAATAACAGTCATAACGATAATAATAATAGTAATGAGGATAATAATAATAGTTATAATTATAGAGACAAGAGTAATAGGGGTAGTAATAATAGAATAAGTATAATAATAACAGTCATAGCGATAATAATAATAGTAATAAGGGAAATAATAATAGTTATAAGGATAAAGACAAAAGTAATAGGGATAGTAATAATACAATAAGCATAATAATAACAGTCATAGCGATAATAATAACAGTTATAGCGATAATAATAATAGTTATAGCGATAATAATAATAGTAATAAGGATAATAATAATAGTTATAAGGATAAAGACAAGAGTAATGGGGATAGTAATAATAGAGTATGGATAATAATAACAGTCATAGCGATAATAATAATAGTAATGAGGATAATAATAATAGTTATAAGGATAGAGACAAGAGTAATAGAGATAGTAATAATAGAATAAGTATAATAATAACAGTCATAGCGATAATAATAATAGTAATAAGGATAATAATAATAGTTTTAGTGCTAATAATAATAGTAATAAGCATAGCAATAATAGTTATAAGGATAAAGACAAGAGTAATAGGGATAGTAATAATAGAATAAGTATAATAATAACAGTCATAGCGATAATAATAATAGTAATAAGCATAATAATAATAGTTATAGTGCTAATAATAATAGTAATAAGGATAAACATAATAGTTATAGTGCTAATAATACTAGTAATAAGGATAATAATAACAGTTATAGCGATAATAATAATAGTAATAAGGGAAATAATAATAGTTATAAGGATAAAGACAAGAGTTATAGGGATAGTAATAATAGAATAAGGATAATTATAACAGTCATAGCGATAATAATAATAGTAGTAAGGATAATAATAATAGTTATAGCGATAATAATAATAGTAATAAGCATAATAATAATAGTTATAAGGATAGAGACAAGAGTAATAGGGATAGGAATAGTAGAATAAGGATAATAATAACAGTCATAGCGATAATAATAATAGTAATAAGGATAATAATAATAGTTATAGTGCTAGTAATAATAGTAATAAGGATAATAATAATAGTTATAAGGATAGAGACAAGAGTAATAGGGATAGTAATAATAGAATAAGTATAATAATAATAGTAATAAGGATAATAATAATAGTTATAGTGCTAATAATAATAGTAATAAGCATAACAGTAATAGTTATAAGGATAGAGACAAGAGTAATAGGGATAATAAAAAGATAGAATAAGGATAATAATAACAGTCATAGCGATAGTAATAATAGTTAGAGCGATAATAATAATAGTAGTATGGATAATAATAATAGTTATAAGGATAAAGTCAAGCGTAATAGGGATAGTAATAATAGAATAAGGATAATAATAACAGTCATAACGATAATAATAATAGTAATGAGGATAATAATAATAGTTATAAGGATAGAGACAAGAGTAATAGGGGTAGTAATAATAGAATAAGTATAATAATAACAGTCATAGCGATAATAATAATAGTAATAAGGGAAATAATAATAGTTATAAGGATAAAGACAAAAGTAATAGGGATAGTAATAATACAATAAGCATAATACTAACAGTCATAGCGATAATAATAACAGTTATAGCGATAATAATAATAGTTATAGCGATAATAATAATAGTAATAAGGATAATAATAATAGTTATAAGGATAAAGACAAGAGTAATGGGGATAGTAATAATAGAGTATGGATAATAATAACAGTCATAGCGATAATAATAATAGTAATGAGGATAATAATAATAGTTATAAGGATAGAGACAAGAGTAATAGGGATAGTAATAATAGAATAAGTATAATAATAACAGTCATAGCGATAATAATAATAGTAATAAGGATAATAATAATAGTTTTAGTGCTAATAATAATAGTAATAAGCATAGCAATAATAGTTATAAGGATAAAGACAAGAGTAATAGGGATAGTAATAATAGAATAAGTATAATAATAACAGTCATAGCGATAATAATAATAGTAATAAGCATAATAATAATAGTTATAGTGCTAATAATAATAGTAATAAGGATAAACATAATAGTTATAGCGATAATAATAATAGTAATAAGGATAATAATAATAGTTGTAGTACTAGTAATAATAGTAACAAGGATAATAATAATAGTTATAGCGATAATAATAATAGTAATAAGGATAATAATAATAGTTATAGCGATAATAATAATACTGACAAGGATAATAATAATAGTTATAAGGATAAAGACAAGAGTAATAGGGATAGTAATAATAGAATAAGGATAATAATAACAGTCATAGCGATAATAATAATAGTAGTAAGGATAATAATAATAGTAATAAGCATAATAATAATAGTTATAAGAATAGAGACAAGAGTAATAGGGATAGTCATAGTAGAATAAGGATAATAATAACAGTCATAGCGATAATAATAATAGTTATAGTGCTAGTAATAATAGTAATAAGGATAATAATAATAGTTATAGCGATAATAATAATAGTAATAAGGATAATAATAATAGTTATAGTACTAGTAATAATAGTAATAAGGATAATAATAATAGTTATAGCGATAATAATAATAGTAATAAGGATAAACATAATAGTTATAGTGCTAATAATACTTGTAATAAGGATAATAATAGTAATAAGGATAATAGTAACAGTCATAGCGATAATAATAATAGAATAAGTATAATAATAACAGTCATACAGATAATAATAATAGTAATAAGGATAATAATAACAGTTATAATGATAATAATAATAGTAATAAGGGAAATAATAATAATTATCAGGATAAAGACAAGAGTAATAGGGATAGTAATAATAGAATAAGGATAATAATAACAGTTATAGCAATAATAATAATAGTAATAAGGATAATAATAATAGTTATTAGGATAATAATAATAGTTATAAGGATAAAGAGAAGAGTAGTACGGATAGTAATAATAGAATAAGGATAATAATAACAGTCATAGCGATAATAATAATAGTAGTAAGGATAATAATAATAGTTATAGCGATAATAATAATAGTAATAAGCATAATAATAATAGTTATAAGGATAGAGACAAGAGTAATAGGGATAGTAATAGTAGCATAAGGATAATAATAACAGTTATAGCGATAATAATAATAGTAATAAGGGAAATACTAATTGTTATAAGGATAAAGAGAAGATTAATAGGGATAGTAATAACAGAATAAGTATAATAATAACAGTCGTAGCGATAATAATAATAGTAATAAGGATAATAATAACAGTTATAGCGATAATAATAATAGTAATAAGGGAAATACTAATTGTTATAAGGATAAAGAGAAGAGTAATAGGGATAGTAATAACAGAATAAGTACAATAATAACAGTCATAGCGATAATGGTAATAGTAATAAGGATGATAATAACAGTTATAGTGCTAGTAATAATAGTAATAAGGATAATAATAATAGTTATAGCGATAATAATAATAGTAATAAGGGAAATAATAATAGTTATAAGGATAAAGACAAAAGTAATAGGGATAGTAATAATACAATAAGGATAATAATAACAGTCATAGCGATAATAATAATAGTTATAGCGATAATAATAATAGTTATAAGGATAAAGACAAGAGTAGTAGGGATGGTAATAATAGAATAAGGATAATAATAACAGTCATAGCGATAATAATAATAGTAATGAGGATAACAATAATAGTTATAGAGATAATAATACTAGTAATAAGGATAATAATAATAGTTATAGTGCGAATAATAATAGTAATAAGCATAATAATAATAGTTATAAGGATAGAGAACAAGAGTAATAGGGATAGTAATAAAGGAATAAGCATAATAATAACAGTTATAGCGATAATAATAATAGTAATAAGGATAATAATAATAGTTATAGTGCTAATAATAATAGTAATAAGGATAATAATAATATTTATAGTGCGAATAATAATAGTAATAAGGATAATAATAAAAGTTATAGCTATAATAATAATAGTATTAATGATAATAATAATAGTAATAAGGGAAATAATAATAGTTATAAGGATAAAGACAAGAGTAATAGGGATAGTAATAATAGAATAAGGATAACAATAACAGTCGTAGCGATAATAATAATAGTCGTAAGGATAATAATAATAGTAATAAGCATAATAATAATAGTTATAAGAATAGAGACAAGAGTAATAGGGATAGTAATAGTAGAATAAGGATAATAATAACAGTCATAGCGATAATAATAATAGTAGTAAGGATAATAATAATAGTTATAGCGATAATAATAATAGTAATAAGGATAAACATAATAGTTATAGTGCTAATAATACTTGTAATAAGGATAATAATAACAGTTATAGCGATAATAATAATAGTAATAAGGGAAATACTAATTGTTATAAGGATAAAGAGAAGAGTAATAGGGATAGTAATAACAGAATAAGTATAATAATAACAGTCGTAGAGATAATAATAATAGTAATAAGGATAATAATAACAGTTATAGCGATAATAATAATAGTAATAAGGGAAATACTAATTGTTATAAGGATAAAGAGAAGAGTAATAGGGATAGTAATAACAGAATAAGTACAATAATAACAGTCATAGCGATAATAGTAATAGTAATAAGGATGATAATAACAGTTATAGTGCTAGTAATAATAGTAATAAGGATAATAATAATAGTTATAGCGATAATAATAATAGTAATAAGGGAAATAATAATAGTTATAAGGATAAAGACAAAAGTAATAGGGATAGTAATAATACAATAAGGATAATAATAACAGTCATAGCGATAATAATAATAGTTATAGCGATAATAATAATAGTTATAAGGATAAAGACAAGAGTAGTAGGGATGGTAATAATAGAATAAGGATAATAATAACAGTCATAGCGATAATAATAATAGTAATGAGGATAACAATAATAGTTATAGAGATAATAATACTAGTAATAAGGATAATAATAACAGTTATAATGATAAGAATAATAGTAATAAGGGAAATAATAATAGTTATAAGGATAAAGACAAGAGTAATAGGGATAGTAATAATAGAATAAGGATAATAATAACAGTCATAGCGATAATAATAATAGTAGTAAGGATAATAATAATAGTAATAAGCATAATAATAATAGTTATAAGAATAGAGACAAGAGTAATAGGGATAGTCATAGTAGAATAAGGATAATAATAACAGTCATAGCGATAATAATAATAGTAATAAGGATAATAATAATAGTTATAGTGCTAGTAATAATAGTAATAAGGATAATAATAATAGTTATAGCGATAATAATAATAGTAATAACGATAATAATAATAGTTGTAGTACTAGTAATAATAGTAATAAGGATAATAATAATAGTTATAGCGATAATAATAATAGTAATAAGGATAATAATAATAGTTATAGCGATAATAATAATACTGACAAGGATAATAATAATAGTTATAAGGATAAAGACAAGAGTAATAGGGATAGTAATAATAGAATAAGGATAATAATAACAGTCATAGCGATAATAATAATAGTAGTAAGGATAATAATAATAGTAATAAGCATAATAATAATAGTTATAAGAATAGAGACAAGAGTAATAGGGATAGTCATAGTAGAATAAGGATAATAATAACAGTCATAGCGATAATAATAATAGTTATAGTGCTAGTAATAATAGTAATAAGGATAATAATAATAGTTATAGCGATAATAATAATAGTAATAAGGATAATAATAATAGTTATAGTACTAGTAATAATAGTAATAAGGATAATAATAATAGTTATAGCGATAATAATAATAGTAATAAGGATAATAATAATAGTTATAGCGATAATAATAATACTGACAAGGATAATGATAACAGTTATAAGGATAAAGACAGGTGTAATAGGGATAGTAATAATAGAATAAGGATAATAGTAACAGTCATAGCGATAATAATAATAGGAGAAGTATAATAATAACAGTCATACAGATAATAATAATAGTAATAAGGATAATAATAATAGTTATAGTGCGAATAATAATAGTAATAAGGAAAGACATAATAGTTATAGTACTAATAATACTAGTAATAAGGATAATAATAACAGTTATAATGATAATAATAATAGTAATAAGGGAAATAATAATAATTATCAGGATAAAGACAAGAGTAATAGGGATAGTAATAATAGAATAAGGATAATAATAACAGTTATAGCAATAATAATAATTGTAATAAGGATAATAATAATAGTTATTAGGATAATAATAATAGTTATAAGGATAAAGAGAAGAGTAGTAGGGATAGTAATAATAGAATAAGGATAATAATAACAGTCATAGCGATAATAATAATAGTAGTAAGGATAATAATAATAGTTATAGCGATAATAATAATAGTAATAAGCATAATAATAATAGTTATAAGGATAGAGACAAGAGTAATAGGGATAGTAATAGTAGAATAAGGATAATAATAACAGTTATAGCGATAATAATAATAGTAATGAGGATAATAATAATAGTTATAAGGATAGAGACAAGAGTAATAGGGATAGTAATAATAGAATAAGTATAATAATAACAGTCATAGCGATAATAATAATAGTAATAAGGATAATAATAATAGTTTTAGTGCTAATAATAATAGTAATAAGCATAACAGTAATAGTTATAAGGATAGAGACAAGAGTAATAGGGATAATAAAAATAGAATAAGGATAATAATAACAGTCATAGCGATAATAATAATAGTTAGAGCGATAATAATAATAGTAGTATGGATAATAATAATAGTTATAAGGATAAAGTCAAGCGTAATAGGGATAGTAATAATAGAATAAGGATAATAATAACAGTCATAACGATAATAATAATAGTAATGAGGATAATAATAATAGTTATAAGGATAGAGACAAGAGTAATAGGGGTAGTAATAATAGAATAAGTATAATAATAACAGTCATAGCGATAATAATAATAGTAATAAGGGAAATAATAATAGTTATAAGGATAAAGACAAAAGTAATAGGGATAGTAATAATACAATAAGCATAATACTAACAGTCATAGCGATAATAATAACAGTTATAGCGATAATAATAATAGTTATAGCGATAATAATAATAGTAATAAGGATAATAATAATAGTTATAAGGATAAAGACAAGAGTAATGGGGATAGTAATAATAGAGTATGGATAATAATAACAGTCATAGCGATAATAATAATAGTAATGAGGATAATAATAATAGTTATAAGGATAGAGACAAGAGTAATAGGGATAGTAATAATAGAATAAGTATAATAATAACAGTCATAGCGATAATAATAATAGTAATAAGGATAATAATAATAGTTTTAGTGCTAATAATAATAGTAATAAGCATAGCAATAATAGTTATAAGGATAAAGACAGGAGTAATAGGGATAGTAATAATAGAATAAGTATAATAATAACAGTCATAGCGATAATAATAATAGTAATAAGCATAATAATAATAGTTATAGTGCTAATAATAATAGTAATAAGGATAAACATAATAGTTATAGTGCTAATAATACTAGTAATAAGGATAATAATAACAGTTATAGCGATAATAATAATAGTAATGAGGGAAATAATAATAGTTATAAGGATAAAGACAAGAGTTATAGGGATAGTAATAATAGAATAAGGATAATTATAACAGTCATAGCGATAATAATAATAGTAGTAAGGATAATAATAATAGTTATAGCGATAATAATAATAGTAATAAGCATAATAATAATAGTTATAAGGATAGAGACAAGAGTAATAGGGATAGGAATAGTAGAATAAGGATAATAATAACAGTCATAGCGATAATAATAATAGTAATAAGGATAATAATAATAGTTATAGTGCTAGTAATAATAGTAATAAGGATAATAATAATAGTTATAGCGATAATAATAATAGTAATAAGGATAATAATAATAGTTATAGTGCGAATAATAATAGTAATAAGGATAAACATAATAGTTATAGTGCTAATAATACTAGTAATAAGGATAATAATAACAGTTATAGCGGTAATAATAATAGTAATAAGGGAAATAATAATAATTATCAGGATAGAGACAAGAGAAATAGGGATAGTAATAGTAGAATAAGGATAATAATAACAGTCATAGCGATAATAATAATAGTAATAAGGATAATAATAATAGTTATAGCGATAATAATAATAGTAATAAGCATAATAATAATAGTTATAAGGATAGAGACAAGAGTAATAGGGATAGGAATAGTAGAATAAGGATAATAATAACAGTTATAGCGATAATAATAATAGTAATAAGGATAATAATAATAGTTATAGTGCTAGTAATAATAGTAATAAGGATAATAATAATAGTTATAGCGATAATAATAATAGTAATAAGGATAATAATAATAGTTATAGTGCGAATAATAATAGTAATAAGGATAATAATAACAGTTATAGCGGTAATAATAATAGTAATAAGGGAAATAATAATAATTATCAGGATAGAGACAAGAGAAATAGGGATAGTAATAGTAGAATAAGGATAATAATAACAGTCATAGCGATAATAATAATAGTAATAAGGATAATAATAATAGTTATAGTGCTATTAATAATAGTAATAGGGATAATAATAATAGTTATAGCGATAATAATAATAGAAATAAGGATAATAATAATAGTTATAAGGATAGAGACAAGAGTAATAGGGATAGTAATAATAGAATAAGTATAATAATAATAGTAATAAGGATAATAATAATAGTTATCGTGCTAATAATAATAGTAATAAGCATAACAGTAATAGTTATAAGGATAGAGACAAGAGTAATAGGGATAATAATAATAGAATAAGGATAATAATAACAGTCATAGCGATAATAATAATAGTTATAGCGATAATAATAATAGTAGTATGGATAATAATAATAGTTCTAAGGATAAAGTCAAGCGTAATAGGGATAGTAATAATAGAATAAGGATAATAATAACAGTCATAACGATAATAATAATAGTAATGAGGATAATAATAATAGTTATAAGGATAGAGACAAGAGTAATAGGGATAGTAATAATAGAATAAGTATAATAATAACAGTCATAGCGATAATAATAATAGTAATAAGGATAATAATAATAGTTTTAGTGCTAATAATAATAGTAATAAGCATAGCAATAATAGTTATAAGGATAAAGACAGGAGTAATAGGGATAGTAATAATAGAATAAGTATAATAATAACAGTCATAGCGATAATAATAATAGTAATAAGCATAATAATAATAGTTATAGTGCTAATAATAATAGTAATAAGGATAAACATAATAGTTATAGTGCTAATAATACTAGTAATAAGGATAATAATAACAGTTATAGCGATAATAATAATAGTAATGAGGGAAATAATAATAGTTATAAGGATAAAGACAAGAGTTATAGGGATAGTAATAATAGAATAAGGATAATTATAACAGTCATAGCGATAATAATAATAGTAGTAAGGATAATAATAATAGTTATAGCGATAATAATAATAGTAATAAGCATAATAATAATAGTTATAAGGATAGAGACAAGAGTAATAGGGATAGGAATAGTAGAATAAGGATAATAATAACAGTCATAGCGATAATAATAATAGTAATAAGGATAATAATAATAGTTATAGTGCTAGTAATAATAGTAATAAGGATAATAATAATAGTTATAGCGATAATAATAATAGTAATAAGGATAATAATAATAGTTATAGTGCGAATAATAATAGTAATAAGGATAAACATAATAGTTATAGTGCTAATAATACTAGTAATAAGGATAATAATAACAGTTATAGCGGTAATAATAATAGTAATAAGGGAAATAATAATAATTATCAGGATAGAGACAAGAGAAATAGGGATAGTAATAGTAGAATAAGGATAATAATAACAGTCATAGCGATAATAATAATAGTAATAAGGATAATAATAATAGTTATAGCGATAATAATAATAGTAATAAGCATAATAATAATAGTTATAAGGATAGAGACAAGAGTAATAGGGATAGGAATAGTAGAATAAGGATAATAATAACAGTTATAGCGATAATAATAATAGTAATAAGGATAATAATAATAGTTATAGTGCTAGTAATAATAGTAATAAGGATAATAATAATAGTTATAGCGATAATAATAATAGTAATAAGGATAATAATAATAGTTATAGTGCGAATAATAATAGTAATAAGGATAATAATAACAGTTATAGCGGTAATAATAATAGTAATAAGGGAAATAATAATAATTATCAGGATAGAGACAAGAGAAATAGGGATAGTAATAGTAGAATAAGGATAATAATAACAGTCATAGCGATAATAATAATAGTAATAAGGATAATAATAATAGTTATAGTGCTATTAATAATAGTAATAGGGATAATAATAATAGTTATAGCGATAATAATAATAGAAATAAGGATAATAATAATAGTTATAAGGATAGAGACAAGAGTAATAGGGATAGTAATAATAGAATAAGTATAATAATAATAGTAATAAGGATAATAATAATAGTTATCGTGCTAATAATAATAGTAATAAGCATAACAGTAATAGTTATAAGGATAGAGACAAGAGTAATAGGGATAATAATAATAGAATAAGGATAATAATAACAGTCATAGCGATAATAATAATAGTTATAGCGATAATAATAATAGTAGTATGGATAATAATAATAGTTCTAAGGATAAAGTCAAGCGTAATAGGGATAGTAATAATAGAATAAGGATAATAATAACAGTCATAACGATAATAATAATAGTAATGAGGATAATAATAATAGTTATAAGGATAGAGACAAGAGTAATAGGGGTAGTAATAATAGAATAAGTATAATAATAACAGTCATAGCGATAATAATAATAGTAATAAGGGAAATAATAATAGTTATAAGGATAAAGACAAAAGTAATAGGGATAGTAATAATACAATAAGCATAATAATAACAGTCATAGCGATAATAATAACAGTTATAGCGATAATAATAATAGTTATAGCGATAATAATAATAGTAATAAGGATAATAATAATAGTTATAAGGATAAAGACAAGAGTAATGGGGATAGTAATAATAGAGTATGGATAATAATAACAGTCATAGCGATAATAATAATAGTAATGAGGATAATAATAATAGTTATAAGGATAGAGACAAGAGTAATAGGGATAGTAATAATAGAATAAGTATAATAATAACAGTCATAGCGATAATAATAATAGTAATAAGAATAATAATAATAGTTTTAGTGCTAATAATAATAGTAATAAGCATAGCAATAATAGTTATAAGGATAAAGACAAGAGTAATAGGGATAGTAATAATAGAATAAGGATAATAATAACAGTCATAGCGATAATAATAATAGTAGTAAGGATAATAATAATAGTAATAAGCATAATAATAATAGTTATAAGAATAGAGACAAGAGAAATAGGGATAGTCATAGTAGAATAAGGATAATAATAACAGTCATAGCGATAATAATAATAGTAATAAGGATAATAATAATAGTTATAGTGCTAGTAATAATAGTAATAAGGATAATAATAATAGTTATAGCGATAATAATAATAGTAATAAGGATAATAATAATAGTTATAGTACTAGTAATAATAGTAATAAGGATAATAATAATAGTTATAGCGATAATAATAATACTGACAAGGATAATAATAATAGTTATAAGGATAAAGACAAGAGTAATAGGGATAGTAATAATAGAATAAGGATAATAATAACAGTCATAGCGATAATAATAATAGTAGTAAGGATAATAATACTAGTAATAAGGATAATAATAACAGTCATAGCGATAATAATAACAGTTATAGCGATAATAATAATAGTTATAGCGATAATAATAATAGTAATAAGGATAATAATAATAGTTATAAGGATAAAGACAAGAGTAATGGGGATAGTAATAATAGAGTATGGATAATAATAACAGTCATAGCGATAATAATAATAGTAATGAGGATAATAATAATAGTTATAAGGATAGAGACAAGAGTAATAGGGATAGTAATAATAGAATAAGTATAATAATAACAGTCATAGCGATAATAATAATAGTAATAAGGATAATAATAATAGTTTTAGTGCTAATAATAATAGTAATAAGCATAGCAATAATAGTTATAAGGATAAAGACAAGAGTAATAGGGATAGTAATAATAGAATAAGTATAATAATAACAGTCATAGCGATAATAATAATAGTAATAAGGATAATAATAATAGTTATAGTGCTAATAATAATAGTAATAAGCATAATAATAATAGTTATAAGGATAGAGACAGGAGTAATAGGGATAGTAATAATAGAATAAGGATAATAATAACAGTCATAGCGATAATAATAATAGTAATAAGGATAATAATAACAGTTATAGTGCGAATAATAATAGTAATAAGGATAAACATAATAGTTATAGTGCTAATAATACTAGTAATAAGGATAATAATAACAGTTATAGCGATAATAATAATAGTAGTAAGGATAATAATAATAGTTATAGCGATAATAATAATAGTTATAAGGATAAGGACAAAAGTAATAGGGATGGCAATAATAGAATAAGGATAATAATAACAGTCATAGCGATAATAATAATAGTAATGAGGATAACAATAATAGTTATAGATATAATAATACTAGTAATAAGGATAATAATAACAGTTATAATGATAATAATAATAGTAATAAGGGAAATAATAATAGTTATAAGGATAATAATAACAGTTATAATGATAATAATAATAGTAATAAGGGAAATAATAATAGTTATAAGGATAAAGACAAGAGTAATAGGGATAGTAATAATAGAATAAGGATAATAATAACAGTCATAGCGATAATAATAATAGTAGTAAGGATAATAATAATAGTAATAAGCATAATAATAATAGTTATAAGAATAGAGACAAGAGAAATAGGGATAGTCATAGTAGAATAAGGATAATAATAACAGTCATAGCGATAATAATAATAGTAATAAGGATAATAATAATAGTTATAGTGCTAGTAATAATAGTAATAAGGATAATAATAATAGTTATAGCGATAATAATAATAGTAATAAGGATAATAATAATAGTTATAGTACTAGTAATAATAGTAATAAGGATAATAATAATAGTTATAGCGATAATAATAATACTGACAAGGATAATAATAATAGTTATAAGGATAAAGACAAGAGTAATAGGGATAGTAATAATAGAATAAGGATAATAATAACAGTCATAGCGATAATAATAATAGTAGTAAGGATAATAATAATAGTTATAGCGATAATAATAATAGTAATAAGGATAAACATAATAGTTATAGTGCTAATAATACTTGTAATAAGGATAATAATAGTAATAAGGATAATAATAACAGTCATAGCGATAATAATAATAGAATAAGTATAATAATAACAGTCATAGAGATAATAATAATAGTAATAAGGATAATAATAATAGTTATAGTGCGAATAATAATAGTAATAAGGAAAGACATAATAGATATAGTGCTAATAATACTAGTAATAAGGATAATAATAACAGTTATAATGATAATAATAATAGTAATAAGGGAAATAATAATAATTATCAGGATAAAGACAAGAGTAATAGGGATAGTAATAATAGAATAAGGATAATAATAACAGTTTAAGCAATAATAATAATAGTAATAAGGATAATAATAATAGTTATAAGGATAATAATAACAGTTATAAGGATAAAGAGAAGAGTAATAGGGATAGTAATAATAGAATAAGGATAATTATAACAGTCATAGCGATAATAATAATAGTAGTAAGGATAATAATAATAGTTATAGCGATAATAATAATAGTAATAAGCATAATAATAATAGTTATAAGGATAGAGACAAGAGTAATAGGGATAGTAATAGTAGAATAAGGATAATAATAACAGTCATAGCGATAATAATAATAGTAATAAGGATAATAATAATAGTTATAGTGCCATTAATAATAGTAAGAGGGATAATAATAATAGTTATAGCGATAATAATAATAGAAATAAGGATAATAATAATAGTTATAAGGATAGAGACAAGAGTAATAGGGATAGTAATAATAGAATAAGTATAATAATAATAGTAATAAGGATAATAATAACAGTCATAGCGATAATAATAATAGAATAAGTATAATAATAACAGTCATAGAGATAATAATAATAGTAATAAGGATAATAATAATAGTTATAGTGCGAATAATAATAGTAATAAGGAAAGGCATAATAGATATAGTGCTAATAATACTAGTAATAAGGATAATAATAACAGTTATAATGATAATAATAATAGTAATAAGGGAAATAATAATAATTATCAGGATAAAGACAAGAGTAATAGGGATAGTAATAATAGAATAAGGATAATAATAACAGTTTAAGCAATAATAATAATAGTAATAAGGATAATAATAATAGTTATAAGGATAATAATAACAGTTATAAGGATAAAGAGAAGAGTAATAGGGATAGTAATAATAGAATAAGGATAATAATAACAGTCATAGCGATAATAATAATAGTAATAAGGATAATAATAATAGCTATAGTGCTAATGATAATAGTAATAAGGATAATAATAATAGTAATAAGGATAATAATAATAGTTATAGTGCAAATAATAATAGTAATAAGGATAAACATAATAGTTATAGTGCTAATAATACTAGTAATAAGGATAATAATAACAGTTATAGCGATAATAATAATAGTAATAAGGGAAATAATAATAAATATCAGGATAAAGACAAGAGTAATAGGGATAGTAATAATAGAATAAGGATAATTATAACAGTCATAGCGATAATAATAATAGTAGTAAGGATAATCATAATAGTTATAGCGATAATAATAATAGTAATAAGCATAATAATAATAGTTATAAGGATAGAGACAAGAGTAATAGGGATAGTAAGAGTAGAATAAGGATAATAATAACAGTCATAGCGATAATAATAATAGTAATAAGGATAATAATAATAGTTAGAGTGCCATTAATAATAGTAATAGGGATAATAATAATAGTTATAGCGATAATAATAATAGAAATAAGGATAATAATAATAGTTATAAGGATAGAGACAAGAGTAATAGGGATAGTAATAATAGAATAAGGATAATAATAACAGTCATAGCGATAATAATAATAGTAGTAAGGATAATAATACTAGTAATAAGGATAATAATAACAGTCATAGCGATAATAATAACAGTTATAGCGATAAAAATAATAGTTATAGCGATAATAATAATAGTAATAAGGATAATAATAATAGTTATAAGGATAAAGACAAGAGTAATGGGGATAGTAATAATAGAGTATGGATAATAATAACAGTCATAGCGATAATAATAATAGTAATGAGGATAATAATAATAGTTATAAGGATAGAGACAAGAGTAATAGGGATAGTAATAATAGAATAAGTATAATAATAACAGTCATAGCGATAATAATAATAGTAATAAGGATAATAATAATAGTTTTAGTGCTAATAATAATAGTAATAAGCATAGCAATAATAGTTATAAGGATAAAGACAAGAGTAATAGGGATAGTAATAATAGAATAAGTATAATAATAACAGTCATAGCGATAATAATAATAGTAATAAGGATAATAATAATAGTTATAGTGCTAATAATAATAGTAATAAGCATAATAATAATAGTTATAAGGATAGAGACAGGAGTAATAGGGATAGTAATAATAGAATAAGGATAATAATAACAGTCATAGCGATAATAATAATAGAATAAGTATAATAATAACAGTCATAGAGATAATAATAATAGTAATAAGGATAATAATAATAGTTATAGTGCGAATAATAATAGTAATAAGGAAAGACATAATAGATATAGTGCTAATAATACTAGTAATAAGGATAATAATAACAGTTATAATGATAATAATAATAGTAATAAGGGAAATAATAATAATTATCAGGATAAAGACAAGAGTAATAGGGATAGTAATAATAGAATAAGGATAATAATAACAGTTTAAGCAATAATAATAATAGTAATAAGGATAATAATAATAGTTATAAGGATAATAATAACAGTTATAAGGATAAAGAGAAGAGTAATAGGGATAGTAATAATAGAATAAGGATAATTATAACAGTCATAGCGATAATAATAATAGTAGTAAGGATAATAATAATAGTTATAGCGATAATAATAATAGTAATAAGCATAATAATAATAGTTATAAGGATAGAGACAAGAGTAATAGGGATAGTAATAGTAGAATAAGCATAATAATAACAGTCATAGCGATAATAATAATAGTAATAAGGATAATAATAATAGTTATAGTGCCATTAATAATAGTAAGAGGGATAATAATAATAGTTATAGCGATAATAATAATAGAAATAAGGATAATAATAATAGTTATAAGGATAGAGACAAGAGTAATAGGGATAGTAATAATAGAATAAGTATAATAATAATAGTAATAAGGATAATAATAACAGTCATAGCGATAATAATAATAGAATAAGTATAATAATAACAGTCATAGAGATAATAATAATAGTAATAAGGATAATAATAATAGTTATAGTGCGAATAATAATAGTAATAAGGAAAGGCATAATAGATATAGTGCTAATAATACTAGTAATAAGGATAATAATAACAGTTATAATGATAATAATAATAGTAATAAGGGAAATAATAATAATTATCAGGATAAAGACAAGAGTAATAGGGATAGTAATAATAGAATAAGGATAATAATAACAGTTTAAGCAATAATAATAATAGTAATAAGGATAATAATAATAGTTATAAGGATAATAATAACAGTTATAAGGATAAAGAGAAGAGTAATAGGGATAGTAATAATAGAATAAGGATAATAATAACAGTCATAGCGATAATAATAATAGTAATAAGGATAATAATAATAGCTATAGTGCTAATGATAATAGTAATAAGGATAATAATAATAGTAATAAGGATAATAATAATAGTTATAGTGCAAATAATAATAGTAATAAGGATAAACATAATAGTTATAGTGCTAATAATACTAGTAATAAGGATAATAATAACAGTTATAGCGATAATAATAATAGTAATAAGGGAAATAATAATAAATATCAGGATAAAGACAAGAGTAATAGGGATAGTAATAATAGAATAAGGATAATTATAACAGTCATAGCGATAATAATAATAGTAGTAAGGATAATCATAATAGTTATAGCGATAATAATAATAGTAATAAGCATAATAATAATAGTTATAAGGATAGAGACAAGAGTAATAGGGATAGTAAGAGTAGAATAAGGATAATAATAACAGTCATAGCGATAATAATAATAGTAATAAGGATAATAATAATAGTTAGAGTGCCATTAATAATAGTAATAGGGATAATAATAATAGTTATAGCGATAATAATAATAGAAATAAGGATAATAATAATAGTTATAAGGATAGAGACAAGAGTAATAGGGATAGTAATAATAGAATAAGGATAATAATAACAGTCATAGCGATAATAATAATAGTAGTAAGGATAATAATACTAGTAATAAGGATAATAATAACAGTCATAGCGATAATAATAACAGTTATAGCGATAAAAATAATAGTTATAGCGATAATAATAATAGTAATAAGGATAATAATAATAGTTATAAGGATAAAGACAAGAGTAATGGGGATAGTAATAATAGAGTATGGATAATAATAACAGTCATAGCGATAATAATAATAGTAATGAGGATAATAATAATAGTTATAAGGATAGAGACAAGAGTAATAGGGATAGTAATAATAGAATAAGTATAATAATAACAGTCATAGCGATAATAATAATAGTAATAAGGATAATAATAATAGTTTTAGTGCTAATAATAATAGTAATAAGCATAGCAATAATAGTTATAAGGATAAAGACAAGAGTAATAGGGATAGTAATAATAGAATAAGTATAATAATAACAGTCATAGCGATAATAATAATAGTAATAAGGATAATAATAATAGTTATAGTGCTAATAATAATAGTAATAAGCATAATAATAATAGTTATAAGGATAGAGACAGGAGTAATAGGGATAGTAATAATAGAATAAGGATAATAATAACAGTCATAGCGATAATAATAATAGTAATAAGGATAATAATAACAGTTATAGTGCGAATAATAATAGTAATAAGGATAAACATAATAGTTATAGTGCTAATAATACTAGTAATAAGGATAATAATAACAGTTATAGCGATAATAATAATAGTAGTAAGGATAATAATAATAGTTATAGCGATAATAATAATAGTTATAAGGATAAGGACAAAAGTAATAGGGATGGCAATAATAGAATAAGGATAATAATAACAGTCATAGCGATAATAATAATAGTAATGAGGATAACAATAATAGTTATAGATATAATAATACTAGTAATAAGGATAATAATAACAGTTATAATGATAATAATAATAGTAATAAGGGAAATAATAATAGTTATAAGGATAATAATAACAGTTATAATGATAATAATAATAGTAATAAGGGAAATAATAATAGTTATAAGGATAAAGACAAGAGTAATAGGGATAGTAATAATAGAATAAGGATAATAATAACAGTCATAGCGATAATAATAATAGTAGTAAGGATAATAATAATAGTAATAAGCATAATAATAATAGTTATAAGAATAGAGACAAGAGAAATAGGGATAGTCATAGTAGAATAAGGATAATAATAACAGTCATAGCGATAATAATAATAGTAATAAGGATAATAATAATAGTTATAGTGCTAGTAATAATAGTAATAAGGATAATAATAATAGTTATAGCGATAATAATAATAGTAATAAGGATAATAATAATAGTTATAGTACTAGTAATAATAGTAATAAGGATAATAATAATAGTTATAGCGATAATAATAATACTGACAAGGATAATAATAATAGTTATAAGGATAAAGACAAGAGTAATAGGGATAGTAATAATAGAATAAGGATAATAATAACAGTCATAGCGATAATAATAATAGTAGTAAGGATAATAATAATAGTTATAGCGATAATAATAATAGTAATAAGGATAAACATAATAGTTATAGTGCTAATAATACTTGTAATAAGGATAATAATAGTAATAAGGATAATAATAACAGTCATAGCGATAATAATAATAGAATAAGTATAATAATAACAGTCATAGAGATAATAATAATAGTAATAAGGATAATAATAATAGTTATAGTGCGAATAATAATAGTAATAAGGAAAGACATAATAGATATAGTGCTAATAATACTAGTAATAAGGATAATAATAACAGTTATAATGATAATAATAATAGTAATAAGGGAAATAATAATAATTATCAGGATAAAGACAAGAGTAATAGGGATAGTAATAATAGAATAAGGATAATAATAACAGTTTAAGCAATAATAATAATAGTAATAAGGATAATAATAATAGTTATAAGGATAATAATAACAGTTATAAGGATAAAGAGAAGAGTAATAGGGATAGTAATAATAGAATAAGGATAATAATAACAGTCATAGCGATAATAATAATAGTAATAAGGATAATAATAATAGCTATAGTGCTAATGATAATATCAATAAGGATAATAATAATAGTAATAAGGATAATAATAATAGTTATAGTGCAAATAATAATAGTAATAAGGATAAACATAATAGTTATAGTGCTAATAATACTAGTAATAAGGATAATAATAACAGTTATAGCGATAATAATAATAGTAATAAGGTAAATAATAATAAATATCAGGATAAAGACAAGAGTAATAGGGATAGTAATAATAGAATAAGGATAATAATAACAGTCATAGCGATAATAATAATAGTAGTAAGGATAATAATAATAGTTATAGCGATAATAATAATAGTAATAAGGATAAACATAATAGTTATAGTGCTAATAATACTTGTAATAAGGATAATAATAGTAATAAGGATAATAATAACAGTCATAGCGATAATAATAATAGAATAAGTATAATAATAACAGTCATAGAGATAATAATAATAGTAATAAGGATAATAATAATAGTTATAGTGCGAATAATAATAGTAATAAGGAAAGACATAATAGATATAGTGCTAATAATACTAGTAATAAGGATAATAATAACAGTTATAATGATAATAATAATAGTAATAAGGGAAATAATAATAATTATCAGGATAAAGACAAGAGTAATAGGGATAGTAATAATAGAATAAGGATAATAATAACAGTTTAAGCAATAATAATAATAGTAATAAGGATAATAATAATAGTTATAAGGATAATAATAACAGTCATAGCGATAATAATAATAGTAGTAAGGATAATAATACTAGTAATAAGGATAATAATAACAGTCATAGCGATAATAATAATAGTAATGAGGATAATAATAATAGTTATAAGGATAGAGACAAGAGTAATAGGGATAGTAATAATAGAATAAGTATAATAATAACAGTCATAGCGATAATAATAATAGTAATAAGGATAATAATAATAGTTTTAGTGCTAATAATAATAGTAATAAGCATAGCAATAATAGTTATAAGGATAAAGACAAGAGTAATAGGGATAGTAATAATAGAATAAGTATAATAATAACAGTCATAGCGATAATAATAATAGTAATAAGGATAATAATAATAGTTATAGTGCTAATAATAATAGTAATAAGCATAATAATAATAGTTATAAGGATAGAGACAGGAGTAATAGGGATAGTAATAATAGAATAAGGATAATAATAACAGTCATAGCGATAATAATAATAGAATAAGTATAATAATAACAGTCATAGAGATAATAATAATAGTAATAAGGATAATAATAATAGTTATAGTGCGAATAATAATAGTAATAAGGAAAGACATAATAGATATAGTGCTAATAATACTAGTAATAAGGATAATAATAACAGTTATAATGATAATAATAATAGTAATAAGGGAAATAATAATAATTATCAGGATAAAGACAAGAGTAATAGGGATAGTAATAATAGAATAAGGATAATAATAACAGTTTAAGCAATAATAATAATAGTAATAAGGATAATAATAATAGTTATAAGGATAATAATAACAGTTATAAGGATAAAGAGAAGAGTAATAGGGATAGTAATAATAGAATAAGGATAATTATAACAGTCATAGCGATAATAATAATAGTAGTAAGGATAATAATAATAGTTATAGCGATAATAATAATAGTAATAAGCATAATAATAATAGTTATAAGGATAGAGACAAGAGTAATAGGGATAGTAATAGTAGAATAAGGATAATAATAACAGTCATAGCGATAATAATAATAGTAATAAGGATAATAATAATAGTTATAGTGCCATTAATAATAGTAAGAGGGATAATAATAATAGTTATAGCGATAATAATAATAGAAATAAGGATAATAATAATAGTTATAAGGATAGAGACAAGAGTAATAGGGATAGTAATAATAGAATAAGTATAATAATAATAGTAATAAGGATAATAATAACAGTCATAGCGATAATAATAATAGAATAAGTATAATAATAACAGTCATAGAGATAATAATAATAGTAATAAGGATAATAATAATAGTTATAGTGCGAATAATAATAGTAATAAGGAAAGGCATAATAGATATAGTGCTAATAATACTAGTAATAAGGATAATAATAACAGTTATAATGATAATAATAATAGTAATAAGGGAAATAATAATAATTATCAGGATAAAGACAAGAGTAATAGGGATAGTAATAATAGAATAAGGATAATAATAACAGTTTAAGCAATAATAATAATAGTAATAAGGATAATAATAATAGTTATAAGGATAATAATAACAGTTATAAGGATAAAGAGAAGAGTAATAGGGATAGTAATAATAGAATAAGGATAATAATAACAGTCATAGCGATAATAATAATAGTAATAAGGATAATAATAATAGCTATAGTGCTAATGATAATAGTAATAAGGATAATAATAATAGTAATAAGGATAATAATAATAGTTATAGTGCAAATAATAATAGTAATAAGGATAAACATAATAGTTATAGTGCTAATAATACTAGTAATAAGGATAATAATAACAGTTATAGCGATAATAATAATAGTAATAAGGGAAATAATAATAAATATCAGGATAAAGACAAGAGTAATAGGGATAGTAATAATAGAATAAGGATAATTATAACAGTCATAGCGATAATAATAATAGTAGTAAGGATAATCATAATAGTTATAGCGATAATAATAATAGTAATAAGCATAATAATAATAGTTATAAGGATAGAGACAAGAGTAATAGGGATAGTAAGAGTAGAATAAGGATAATAATAACAGTCATAGCGATAATAATAATAGTAATAAGGATAATAATAATAGTTATAGTGCTAATAATAATAGTAATAAGCATAATAATAATAGTTATAAGGATAGAGACAGGAGTAATAGGGATAGTAATAATAGAATAAGGATAATAATAACAGTCATAGCGATAATAATAATAGTAATAAGGATAATAATAACAGTTATAGTGCGAATAATAATAGTAATAAGGATAAAGATAATAGTTATAGTGCTAATAATACTAGTAATAAGGATAATAATAACAGTTATAGCGATAATAATAATAGTAGTAAGGATAATAATAATAGTTATAGCGATAATAATAATAGTTATAAGGATAAGGACAAAAGTAATAGGGATGGCAATAATAGAATAAGGATAATAATAACAGTCATAGCGATAATAATAATAGTAATGAGGATAACAATAATAGTTATAGATATAATAATACTAGTAATAAGGATAATAATAACAGTTATAATGATAATAATAATAGTAATAAGGGAAATAATAATAGTTATAAGGATAATAATAACAGTTATAATGATAATAATAATAGTAATAAGGGAAATAATAATAGTTATAAGGATAAAGACAAGAGTAATAGGGATAGTAATAATAGAATAAGGATAATAATAACAGTCATAGCGATAATAATAATAGTAGTAAGGATAATAATAATAGTAATAAGCATAATAATAATAGTTATAAGAATAGAGACAAGAGAAATAGGGATAGTCATAGTAGAATAAGGATAATAATAACAGTCATAGCGATAATAATAATAGTAATAAGGATAATAATAATAGTTATAGTGCTAGTAATAATAGTAATAAGGATAATAATAATAGTTATAGCGATAATAATAATAGTAATAAGGATAATAATAATAGTTATAGTACTAGTAATAATAGTAATAAGGATAATAATAATAGTTATAGCGATAATAATAATACTGACAAGGATAATAATAATAGTTATAAGGATAAAGACAAGAGTAATAGGGATAGTAATAATAGAATAAGGATAATAATAACAGTCATAGCGATAATAATAATAGTAGTAAGGATAATAATAATAGTTATAGCGATAATAATAATAGTAATAAGGATAAACATAATAGTTATAGTGCTAATAATACTTGTAATAAGGATAATAATAGTAATAAGGATAATAATAACAGTCATAGCGATAATAATAATAGAATAAGTATAATAATAACAGTCATAGAGATAATAATAATAGTAATAAGGATAATAATAATAGTTATAGTGCGAATAATAATAGTAATAAGGAAAGACATAATAGATATAGTGCTAATAATACTAGTAATAAGGATAATAATAACAGTTATAATGATAATAATAATAGTAATAAGGGAAATAATAATAATTATCAGGATAAAGACAAGAGTAATAGGGATAGTAATAATAGAATAAGGATAATAATAACAGTTTAAGCAATAATAATAATAGTAATAAGGATAATAATAATAGTTATAAGGATAATAATAACAGTTATAAGGATAAAGAGAAGAGTAATAGGGATAGTAATAATAGAATAAGGATAATAATAACAGTCATAGCGATAATAATAATAGTAATAAGGATAATAATAATAGCTATAGTGCTAATGATAATAGTAATAAGGATAATAATAATAGTAATAAGGATAATAATAATAGTTATAGTGCAAATAATAATAGTAATAAGGATAAACATAATAGTTATAGTGCTAATAATACTAGTAATAAGGATAATAATAACAGTTATAGCGATAATAATAATAGTAATAAGGGAAATAATAATAAATATCAGGATAAAGACAAGAGTAATAGGGATAGTAATAATAGAATAAGGATAATAATAACAGTCATAGCGATAATAATAATAGTAGTAAGGATAATAATAATAGTTATAGCGATAATAATAATAGTAATAAGGATAAACATAATAGTTATAGTGCTAATAATACTTGTAATAAGGATAATAATAGTAATAAGGATAATAATAACAGTCATAGCGATAATAATAATAGAATAAGTATAATAATAACAGTCATAGAGATAATAATAATAGTAATAAGGATAATAATAATAGTTATAGTGCGAATAATAATAGTAATAAGGAAAGACATAATAGATATAGTGCTAATAATACTAGTAATAAGGATAATAATAACAGTTATAATGATAATAATAATAGTAATAAGGGAAATAATAATAATTATCAGGATAAAGACAAGAGTAATAGGGATAGTAATAATAGAATAAGGATAATAATAACAGTTTAAGCAATAATAATAATAGTAATAAGGATAATAATAATAGTTATAAGGATAATAATAACAGTTATAAGGATAAAGAGAAGAGTAATAGGGATAGTAATAATAGAATAAGGATAATTATAACAGTCATAGCGATAATAATAATAGTAGTAAGGATAATAATAATAGTTATAGCGATAATAATAATAGTAATAAGCATAATAATAATAGTTATAAGGATAGAGACAAGAGTAATAGGGATAGTAATAGTAGAATAAGGATAATAATAACAGTCATAGCGATAATAATAATAGTAATAAGGATAATAATAATAGTTATAGTGCCATTAATAATAGTAAGAGGGATAATAATAATAGTTATAGCGATAATAATAATAGAAATAAGGATAATAATAATAGTTATAAGGATAGAGACAAGAGTAATAGGGATAGTAATAATAGAATAAGTATAATAATAATAGTAATAAGGATAATAATAACAGTCATAGCGATAATAATAATAGTTAGAGCGATAATAATAATAGTTATAGTGCTAATAATAATAGTAATAAGCATAATAATAATAGTTATAAGGATAGAGACAGGAGTAATAGGGATAGTAATAATAGAATAAGGATAATAATAACAGTCATAGCGATAATAATAATAGTAATAAGGATAATAATAATAGTTATAGTGCGAATAATAATAGTAATAAGGATAAACATAATAGTTATAGTGCTAATAATACTAGTAATAAGGATAATAATAACAGTTATAGCGATAATAATAATAGTAGTAAGGATAATAATAATAGTAATGAGGATAACAATAATAGTTATAAGGATAAAGACAAGAGTAATAGGGATAGTATAATAGAATAAGGGATAAGGTAATAACAGTCATAGCGATAATAATAATAGTAATAAGGATAATAATAATAGTTATAGTGCTAGTAATAATAGTAATAAGGATAATAATAATAGTTATAGCGATAATAATAATAGTAATAAGGATAATAATAATAGTTATAGTACTGGTAATAATAGTAATAAGGATAATAATAATAGTTATAGCGATAATAATAATACTGACAAGGATAATAATAATAGTTATAAGGATAAAGACAAGAGTAATAGGGATAGTAATAATAGAATAAGGATAATAATAACAGTCATAGCGATAATAATAATAGTAGTAAGGATAATAATAATAGTTATAGCGATAATAATAATAGTAATAAGGATAAACATAATAGGTATAGTGCTAATAATACTTGGTAATAAGGATAATAATAGTAATAAGGATAATAATAACAGTCATAGCGATAATAATAATAGAATAAGTATAATAATAACAGTCATAGAGATAATAATAATAGTAATAAGGATAATAATAATAGTTATAGTGCGAATAATAATAGTAATAAGGAAAGACATAATAGATATAGTGCTAATAATACTAGTAATAAGGATAATAATAACAGTTATAATGATAATAATAATAGTAATAAGGGAAATAATAATAATTATCAGGATAAAGACAAGAGTAATAGGGATAGTAATAATAGAATAAGGATAATAATAACAGTTTAAGCAATAATAATAATAGTAATAAGGATAATAATAATAGTTATAAGGATAATAATAACAGTTATAAGGATAAAGAGAAGAGTAATAGGGATAGTAATAATAGAATAAGGATAATAATAACAGTCATAGCGATAATAATAATAGTAATAAGGATAATAATAATAGTTTTAGTGCTAATAATAATAGTAATAAGCATAGCAATAATAGTTATAAGGATAAAGACAAGAGTAAATAGGGATAGTAATAATAGAATAAGTATAAAAATAACAGTCATAGCGATAATAATAATAGTAATAAGGATAATAATAATAGTTATAGTGCTAATAATAATAGTAATAAGCATAATAATAATAGTTATAAGGATAGAGACAGGAGTAATAGGGATAGTAATAATAGAATAAGGATAATAATAACAGTCATAGCGATAATAATAATAGTAATAAGGATACTAATAATAGTTATAGTGCGAATAATAATAGTAATAAGGATAAACATAATAGTTATAGTGCTAATAATACTAGTAATAAGGATAATAATAATAGTTTTAGTGCTAATAATAATAGTAATAAGCATAGCAATAATAGTTATAAGGATAAAGACAAGAGTAATAGGGGTAGTAATAATAGAATAAGTATAATAATAACAGTCATAGCGATAATAATAATAGTAATAAGGATAATAATAATAGTTATAGTGCTAATAATAATAGTAATAAGCATAATAATAATAGTTATAAGGATAGAGACAGGAGTAATAGGGATAGTAATAATAGAATAAGGATAATAATAACAGTCATAACGATAATAATAATAGTAATGAGGATAATAATAATAGTTATAAGGATAGAGACAAGAGTAATAGGGGTAGTAATAATAGAATAAGTATAATAATAACAGTCATAGCGATAATAATAATAGTAATAAGGGAAATAATAATAGTTATAAGGATAAAGACAAAAGTAATAGGGATAGTAATAATACAATAAGCATAATAATAACAGTCATAGCGATAATAATAATAGTTATAGCGATAATAATAATAGTTATAGCGATAATAATAATAGTAATAAGGATAATAATAATAGTTATAAGGATAAAGACAAGAGTAATGTGGATAGTAATAATGGAATATGGATAATAATAACAGTCATAGCGATAATAATAATAGTAATGAGGATAATAATAATAGTTATAAGGATAGAGACAAGAGAATAGTGATAGTAATAATAGAATAAGTATAATAATAACAGTCATAGCGATAATAATAATAGTAATAAGGATAATAATAATAGTTATAGTGCTAATAATAATAGTAATAAGCATAATAATAATAGTTATAAGGGTAGAGACAGGAGTAATAGGGATAGTAATAATAGAATAAGGATAATAATAACAGTCATAGCGATAATAATAATAGTAATAAGGATAATAATAATAGTTATAGTGCGAATAATAATAGTAATAAGGATAAACATAATAGTTATAGTGCTAATAATACTAGTAATAAGGATAATAATAACAGTTATAGCGATAATAATAATAGAAATAAGGGAAATAATAATAAATATCAGGATAAAGACAAGAGTAATAGGGATAGTAATAATAGAAGATGTATAATAATAACAGTCATTGCGATAATAATAATAGTAATAAGGATAATAATAACAGTTATAATGATAGTAATAATAGTAATAAGGGAAATAATAATAGTTATAAGGGAAATAATAATAGTTATAAGGATAAAGACAAAAGTAATAGGGATAGTAATAATACAATAAGGATAATAATAACAGTCATAGCGATAATAATAATAGTAGTAAGGATAATAATAATAGTTATGGCGATAATAATAATAGTAATAAGGGAAATAATAATAATTATCAGGATAAAGACAAGAGTAATAGGGGATAGTAATAATAGAATAAGTATAATAATAACAGTCATAGCGATAATAGTAATAGTAATAAGGATGATAATAACAGTTATAGTGCTAGTAATAATAGTAATAAGGATAATAATAATAGTTATAGCGATAATAATAATAGTAATAAGGGAAATAATAATAAATATCAGGATAAAGACAAGAGTAATAGGGATAGTAATAATAGAAGATGTATAATAATAACAGTCATTGCGATAATAATAATAGAAATAAGGATAATAATAATAGTTATACTGCTAATAATAATAGTAATAAGCATAATAATAATAGTTATAAGGATAGAGACAAGAGTAATAGGGATAGTAATAAAGGAATAAGCATAATAATAACAGTTATAGCGATAATAATAATAGTAATAAGGGAAATAATAATAAATATCAGGATAAAGACAAGAGTAATAGGGATA
>CAMAOC010000433.1:0-40490 GCA_945859555.1 Megachile ligniseca
AATAATTACAGTTATAGCGATAATAATAATAGTAATAAGGATGAAGGCAAGAGTAATACGGATAGTAACAATAGTAATAAGAATAATAATAACAGTTATAGCGATAATAATAATAGTCATAAGAATAAAGGCAAGAGTAATACGGACACTAATAATAGTAACAAGAATAATAATAACAGTTATAGCGATAATAATAATAATAATAAGAGTAATAATAACAGTTATAGCGATAATAATAATAGTAATAAGGATTAATAATAATAGTTATAAGGATAAAGACAAGAGTAATACGGATAGTAACAATAGAATAAGCATAATAATAACAGTTATAGCGATAATAATAATAATAATAAGGATAATAATAATAGTTATAAGGATAAAGACAAGAGGAATAGGGATAATAGTAATAGTAATAAGAATAATAATAACAGTTATAGCGATAATAATAATAGTAATAACAATAATAATAACAGTTATAGCGATAATAATAATAGTAATAAGGATAATAATAACAGTTATAAGGATAAAGACAAGGGGAATAGGGATAATAATAATAGTAATAACAATAATAATAACAGTTATAGCGATAATAATAATAGTAATAAGGATTAATAAGAAAACTTATAAGGATAAAGCCAAGAGTAATACGGATAGTAACAATAGAATAAGGATAATAATAACAGTTATAGCGATAATAATAATAATAATAAGGATAATAATAACAGTTATAGCGATAATAATAATAGTATTAAGGATAATAATTACAGTTATAGCGATAATAATAATAGTAATAAGGATAATAATAATAGTTATAGCGATAATAATAATAGTAATAAGGATAATAATAATAGTTATAAGGATAAAGACAAGGGCAATAGGGAAAGTAACAATAGAATAAGGCTAATAATAACATTATAGCGATAATAATAATAGTAATAAGGATAAGAATAACAGTTATAGCGATTATAATAATAACGATAATAATAATAGTTATAAGGATAAAGACAAAAGGAATACGGATAGTAACAATAGAATAAGGATAATAATAACAGTTATAGCGATAATAATAATAGTAATTAGGATAACAATAACAGTTATAGCGATAATAATAATAGTTATAAGGATAAAGGCAAGAGTAATACGGACAATAATAACAGTAACAAGAATAATAATAACAGTTATAGGGATAATAATAATAGTATTAAGGAAAATAATAACAGTTATAGCGATAATAATAATAGTTATAAGGATAATAATAATAGTTATAAGGATAAAGACAAGAGTAATAGGGATAGTGACAATAGAATAAGCACAATAATAACAGTTATAGCGATAAAAATAATAGTATTAAGGATAATAATAACAGTTATAGCGATAATAATAATAGTAATAAGGATAATAATAATAGATATAAGGATATGACAAGGGGAATACCGATAATAATAACAGTAATAAGAATAATAATAACAGTTATAGCGATAATAATAATAGTATTAAGGATAATAATAACAATTATAGCGATAATAATAATAGTTATAAGGATAAGGGCAAGAGTTACACGGATAGTAACAATAGAATAAGCATAATAATAACAGTTATAGCGATAATAATAATAATAATAAGGATAATATTAACAGTTATAGCGGTAATAATAATAGTAATAAGGATTAATAATAAAACTTATAAGGATACAGCCAAGAGTAATACGGATAGTAACAATAGAATAAGGATAATAATAACAGTTATAGCGATAATAATAATAATAATAAGGATAATAATAACAGTTATTGCGATAATAATAATAATAATAAGGATAATAATAACAGCTATAGCGATAATAATAATAGTAATAAGGATTAATAATAATAGTTATAAGGATAAAGACAAGAGTAATACGGATAGTAGCAATAGAATAAGGATAATAATAACAGTTATAGCGATAATAATAATAATAATAAGAGTAATAATAACAGTTATAGCGATAATAATAATAGTAATAAGGATTAATAATAATAGTTATAAGGATAAAGACAAGAGTAATACGGATAGTAACAATAGAATAAGGATAATATTAACAGTTATAGCGATAATAATAATAGTAATAAGGATAACAATAACAGTTATAGCGATAATAATAATAATAATAATAACGATAATAATAATAGTTATAAGGATCAAGAGAAGAGGAATAGGGATTATAGTAATAGTAACAACAATAATAATAACAGTTATAGCGATAATAATAATAGTAATAAGGATTAATAATAACAGTTATATGGATAAAGACAAGAGTAATACGGATAGTAACAATAGTAATAAGAATAATAATAACAGTTATAGCGATAATAATAATAGTAATAAGGATTAATAATAATAGTTATAAGGAGAAAGTCAAGAGGAATAGGGATAATAATAATAGTAATAAGAATAATAATAACAGTTATAGCGATAATAATAATAGTTATAAGGATAAAGGCAAGTCTAATACGGACAGTAATAATAGTAACAAGAATAATAATAACAGTTATAGCGATAATAATAATAGTAATAAGGATTAATAATAATAGTTATAAGGATAAAGACAAGAGTAATACGGATAGTAACAATAGAATAAGGATAATAATAACAGTTATAGCGATAATAATAATAGTATTAAGGATAATAATAACATTTATAGCGATAATAATAATAGTAATAAGGATAATAATAACAGTTATAAGGATAAAGACAAGGGGAATAGGGATAATAATAATAGTAATAACAATAATAATAACAGTTATAGCGATAATAATAATAGTTATATGGATAAAGGCAAGAGTAATACGGATAGTAACAATAGAATAAGCATAATAATAACAGTTATAGCGATAATAATAATAGTAATAAGGATAATAATAACAGTTATAGCGATAATAATAATAATAATAATAATAATAAGGATAATAATAATAGTTATAAGGATAAAGACAAGAGTAATGCGGATAGTAACAATAGAATAAGGATAATAATAACAGTTACAGCGATAATAATAATAGTAACAAGAATAATAATAACAGTTATAGCGATAATAATAATAATAATAATAATAACGATAATAATAATAGTTATAAAGATAAACACAAGAGGAATAGGGATAATAGTAATAGTAATAAGAACAATAATAACATTTATAGCGATAATAATAATAGTATTAAGGATAATAATTACAGTTATAGCGATAATAATAACAGTAGGAATGATAATAAGAGCAGTTATAGAGATAATAACAATAGTTATAAGGAGAAAGACAAGAGGAATAGGGATAATAATAATAGTAACAAGAATAATAATAATAGTTATAGCGATTATAATAATAATAATAAGGATAATAATAATAGTTATAAGGATAAAGACAAGGGGAATAGGGATAATAATAACAGTAATAAGAATAATAATAACAGTTATAGCGATAATAATAATAGTTATATGGATAAAGGCAAGAGTAATACGGATAGTAACAATAGAATAAGCATAATAATAACAGTTATAGCGATAATAATAATAATAATAATAATAATAAGGATAATAATAATAGTTATAAGGATAAAGACAAGAGTAATGCGGATAGTAACAATAGAATAAGGATAATAATAACAGTTACAGCGATAATAATAATAGTAACAAGAATAATAATAACAGTTATAGCGATAATAATAATAATAATAATAATAACGATAATAATAATAGTTATAAAGATAAACACAAGAGGAATAGGGATAATAGTAATAGTAATAAGAACAATAATAACATTTATAGCGATAATAATAATAGTATTAAGGATAATAATTACAGTTATAGCGATAATAATAATAGTAATAAGGATTAATAATAACAGTTATATGGATAAAGACAAGAGTAATACGGATAGTAACAATAGAATAAGCATAATAATAACAGTTATAGCGATAATAATAATAGTAATAAGAATAATAATAACAGTTATAGCGATAATAATAATAGTTATAAGGATGAAGGCAAGAGTAATACGGATAGTAACAATAGAATAAGGATAATAATAACAGTTATAGCGATAATAATAATAATAATAAGGATAATAATAACAGTTATAGCGATAATAATAATAATAATAAGGATAACAAAAACAGTTATAGCGATAATAATAATAGTAATAAGGATTAATAATAATAGTTATAAGGATAAAGGCAAGAGTAATACGGACAGTAATAATAGTAACAAGAATAATAATAACAGTTATAGCGATAATAATAATAATTATAAGAATAAAGGCAAGAGTAATACGGACAGTAATAATAGTAACAAGAATAATAATAACAGTTATAGCGATAATAATAATAGTATTAAGGACAATAATAACAGTTATAGCGATAATAATAATAGTATTAAGGATAATAATAACATTTATAGCGATAATAATAATAGTAATAAGGATAATAATAACAGTTATAAGGATAAAGACAAGGGGAATAGGGATAATAATAATAGTAATAACAATAATAATAACAGTTATAGCGATAATAATAATAGTTATATGGATAAAGGCAAGAGTAATACGGATAGTAACAATAGAATAAGCATAATAATAACAGTTATAGCGATAATAATAATAGTAATAAGGATAATAATAACAGTTATAGCGATAATAATAATAATAATAATAATAATAAGGATAATAATAATAGTTATAAGGATAAAGACAAGAGTAATGCGGATAGTAACAATAGAATAAGGATAATAATAACAGTTACAGCGATAATAATAATAGTAACAAGAATAATAATAACAGTTATAGCGATAATAATAATAATAATAATAATAACGATAATAATAATAGTTATAAAGATAAACACAAGAGGAATAGGGATAATAGTAATAGTAATAAGAACAATAATAACATTTATAGCGATAATAATAATAGTATTAAGGATAATAATTACAGTTATAGCGATAATAATAACAGTAGGAATGATAATAAGAGCAGTTATAGAGATAATAACAATAGTTATAAGGAGAAAGACAAGAGGAATAGGGATAATAATAATAGTAACAAGAATAATAATAATAGTTATAGCGATTATAATAATAATAATAAGGATAATAATAATAGTTATAAGGATAAAGACAAGGGGAATAGGGATAATAATAACAGTAATAAGAATAATAATAACAGTTATAGCGATAATAATAATAGTTATATGGATAAAGGCAAGAGTAATACGGATAGTAACAATAGAATAAGCATAATAATAACAGTTATAGCGATAATAATAATAATAATAATAATAATAAGGATAATAATAATAGTTATAAGGATAAAGACAAGAGTAATGCGGATAGTAACAATAGAATAAGGATAATAATAACAGTTACAGCGATAATAATAATAGTAACAAGAATAATAATAACAGTTATAGCGATAATAATAATAATAATAATAATAACGATAATAATAATAGTTATAAAGATAAACACAAGAGGAATAGGGATAATAGTAATAGTAATAAGAACAATAATAACATTTATAGCGATAATAATAATAGTATTAAGGATAATAATTACAGTTATAGCGATAATAATAATAGTAATAAGGATTAATAATAACAGTTATATGGATAAAGACAAGAGTAATACGGATAGTAACAATAGAATAAGCATAATAATAACAGTTATAGCGATAATAATAATAGTAATAAGAATAATAATAACAGTTATAGCGATAATAATAATAGTTATAAGGATGAAGGCAAGAGTAATACGGATAGTAACAATAGAATAAGGATAATAATAACAGTTATAGCGATAATAATAATAATAATAAGGATAATAATAACAGTTATAGCGATAATAATAATAATAATAAGGATAACAAAAACAGTTATAGCGATAATAATAATAGTAATAAGGATTAATAATAATAGTTATAAGGATAAAGGCAAGAGTAATACGGACAGTAATAATAGTAACAAGAATAATAATAACAGTTATAGCGATAATAATAATAATTATAAGAATAAAGGCAAGAGTAATACGGACAGTAATAATAGTAACAAGAATAATAATAACAGTTATAGCGATAATAATAATAGTATTAAGGACAATAATAACAGTTATAGCGATAATAATAATAGTTATAAGGATAAAGGCAAGAGTAATACGGACACTAATAATAGTAACAAGAATAATAATAACAGTTATAGCGATAATAATAATAGTATTAAGGACAATAATAACAGTTATAGCGATAATAATAATAGTTATAAGGATAAAGGCAAGAGTAATACGGACAGTAATAATAGTAACAAGAATAATAATAACAGTTATAGCGATAATAATAATAGTAATAAGGATTAATAATAATAGTTATAAGGATAAAGGCAAGAGTAATACGGATAGTAACAATAGAATAAGCATAATAATAACAGTTATAGCGATAATAATAATAGTAATAAGGATAATAATAACAGTTATAGCGATAATAATAATAGTAATAAGGATTAATAATAATAGTTATAAGGATAAGACAAGAGTAATACGGATAGTAACAATAGAATAAGGATAATAATATCAGTTATAGCGATAATAATAGTAGTATTAAGGATAATAATAACATTTATAGCGATAATAATAATAGTTATAAGGATTAAGGCAAGAGTAATACGGACAGTAATAATAGTATAAGAATAATAATAACAGTTATAGCGATAATAATAATAGCAATATGGATTAATAATAATAGTTATAAGGAGAAAGACAAGATGAATAGGGATAATAATAATAGTAATAAGAATAATAATAACAGTTATAGCGATAATAATAATAGTTATAAGGATGAAGGCAAGAGTAATACGGATAGTAACAATAGTAATAAGAATAATAATAACAGTTATACCGATAATAATAATAGCAATAAGGATTAATAATAATAGTAATAAGGATAATAATAATAGTTATAAGGATAAAGACAAGAGGAATAGGGATAATAATAATAGTAATAAGAATAGTAATAACAGTAATAATGTTAATAATAACAGTTATAGCGATAATAATAATAGTAATAAGGATAATAATAATAGTTATAAGGATAAAGACAAGAGTAATGCGGATAGTAACAATAGAATAAGGATAATAATAACAGTTACAGCGATAATAATAATAGTAACAAGAATAATAATAACAGTTATAGCGATAATAATAATAATAATAATAATAACGATAATAATAATAGTTATAAAGATAAACACAAGAGGAATAGGGATAATAGTAATAGTAATAAGAACAATAATAACATTTATAGCGATAATAATAATAGTATTAAGGATAATAATTACAGTTATAGCGATAATAATAATAGTAATAAGGATTAATAATAACAGTTATATGGATAAAGACAAGAGTAATACGGATAGAAACAATAGAATAAGGATAATAATAACAGTTACAGCGATAATAATAATAGTAACAAGAATAATAATAACAGTTATAGCGATAATAATAATAATAATAATAATAACGATAATAATAATAGTTATAAAGATAAACACAAGAGGAATAGGGATAATAGTAATAGTAATAAGCATAATAATAACAGTTATAGCGATAATAATAATAGTAATAAGAATAATAATAACAGTTATAGCGATAATAATAATAGTTATAAGGATGAAGGCAAGAGTAATACGGATAGTAACAATAGTAATAAGAATAATAATAACAGTTATAGCGATAATAATAATAGTAATAAGGATTA
Source organism: Megachile ligniseca (assembly GCA_945859555.1). Lineage (NCBI taxonomy): Eukaryota > Metazoa > Arthropoda > Insecta > Hymenoptera > Megachilidae > Megachile > Megachile ligniseca. The sequence goes on from CAMAOC010000433.1 coordinate 7,766, forward strand.
ATAATAATAGTTATAGCGATAATAATAATAATAATAATAACGATAATAATAATAGTTATAAGGATAAACACAAGAGGAATAGGGATAATAGTAATAGTAATAAGAACAATAATAACATTTATAGCGATAATAATAATAGTATTAAGGATAATAATTACAGTTATAGCGATAATAATAATAGTAATAAGGATTAATAATAACAGTTATATGGATAAAGACAAGAGTAATACGGATAGTAACAATAGAATAAGGATAATAATAACAGTTATAGCGATAATAATAATAATAATAAGGATAATAATAACAGTTATAGCGATAATAATAATAATAATAAGGATAATAAAAACAGTTATAGCGATAATAATAATAGTAATAAGGATTAATAATAATAGTTATAAGGATAAAGGCAAGAGTAATACGGACAGTAATAATAGTAACAAGAATAATAATAACAGTTATAGCGATAATAATAATAATTATAAGAATAAAGGCAAGAGTAATACGTACAGTAATAATAGTAACAAGAATAATAATAACAGTTATAGCGATAATAATAATAGTATTAAGGACAATAATAACAGTTATAGCGATAATAATAATAGTTATAAGGATAAAGGCAAGAGTAATACGGACACTAATAATAGTAACAAGAATAATAATAACAGTTATAGCGATAATAATAGTAGTATTAAGGACAATAATAACAGTTATAGCGATAATAATAATAGTTATAAGGATAAAGGCAAGAGTAATACGGACAGTAATAATAGTAACAAGAATAATAATAACAGTTATAGCGATAATAATAATAGTAATAAGGATTAATAATAACAGTTATAGCGATAATAATAATAGTAATAAGGATTAATAATAATAGTTATAAGGATAAGACAAGAGTAATACGGATAGTAACAATAGAATAAGGATAATAATATCAGTTATAGCGATAATAATAGTAGTATTAAGGATAATAATAACATTTATAGCGATAATAATAATAGTATTAAGGACTAATAATAATAGTTATAAGGATAAACACAAGAGTAATACGGATAGTAACAATAGAATAAGGATAATAATAACAGTTATAGCGATAATAATAACAGTAGGAATGATAATAAGAGCAGTTATAGAGATAATAACAATAGTTATAAGGAGAAAGACAAGAGGAATAGGGATAATAATAATAGTAATAAGAATAATAATAATAGTTATAGCGATTATAATAATAATAATAAGGATAATAATAATAGTTATAAGGATAAAGACAAGGGGAATAGGGGTAATAATAACAGTAATAAGAATAATAATAACAGTTATAGCGATAATAATAATAGTTATATGGATAAAGGCAAGAGTAATACGGATAGTAACAATAGAATAAGCATAATAATAACAGTTATAGCGATAATAATAGTAATAATAATAATAATAAGGATAATAATAATAGTTATAAGGATAAAGACAAGAGTAATGCGGATAGTAACAATAGAATAAGGATAATAATAACAGTTACAGCGATAATAATAATAGTAACAAGAATAATAATAACAGTTATAGCGATAATAATAATAATAATAATAATAACGATAATAATAATAGTTATAAAGATAAACACAAGAGGAATAGGGATAATAGTAATAGTAATAAGAACAATAATAACATTTATAGCGATAATAATAATAGTATTAAGGATAATAATTACAGTTATAGCGATAATAATAATAGTAATAAGGATTAATAATAACAGTTATATGGATAAAGACAAGAGTAATACGGATAGTAACAATAGAATAAGCATAATAATAACAGTTATAGCGATAATAATAATAGTAATAAGAATAATAATAACAGTTATAGCGATAATAATAATAGTTATAAGGATGAAGGCAAGAGTAATACGGATAGTAACAATAGAATAAGGATAATAATAACAGTTATAGCGATAATAATAATAATAATAAGGATAATAAAAACAGTTATAGCGATAATAATAATAGTAATAAGGATTAATAATAATAGTTATAAGGATAAAGGCAAGAGTAATACGGATAGTAACAATAGAATAAGCATAATAATAACAGTTATAGCGATAATAATAGTAATAATAATAATAATAAGGATAATAATAATAGTTATAAGGATAAAGACAAGAGTAATGCGGATAGTAACAATAGAATAAGGATAATAATAACAGTTACAGCGATAATAATAATAGTAACAAGAATAATAATAACAGTTATAGCGATAATAATAATAATAATAATAATAACGATAATAATAATAGTTATAAAGATAAACACAAGAGGAATAGGGATAATAGTAATAGTAATAAGAACAATAATAACATTTATAGCGATAATAATAATAGTATTAAGGATAATAATTACAGTTATAGCGATAATAATAATAGTAATAAGGATTAATAATAACAGTTATATGGATAAAGACAAGAGTAATACGGATAGTAACAATAGAATAAGCATAATAATAACAGTTATAGCGATAATAATAATAGTAATAAGAATAATAATAACAGTTATAGCGATAATAATAATAGTTATAAGGATGAAGGCAAGAGTAATACGGATAGTAACAATAGAATAAGGATAATAATATCAGTTATAGCGATAATAATAGTAGTATTAAGGATAATAATAACATTTATAGCGATAATAATAATAGTTATAAGGATTAAGGCAAGAGTAATACGGACAGTAATAATAGTATAAGAATAATAATAACAGTTATAGCGATAATAATAATAGCAATATGGATTAATAATAATAGTTATAAGGAGAAAGACAAGATGAATAGGGATAATAATAATAGTAATAAGAATAATAATAACAGTTATAGCGATAATAATAATAGTTATAATAATGAAGGCAAGAGTAATACGGATAGTAACAATAGTAATAAGAATAATAATAACAGTTATACCGATAATAATAATAGCAATAAGGATTAATAATAATAGTTATAAGGAGAAAGACAAGATGAATAGGGATAATAATAATAGTAATAAGAATAATAATAACAGTTATAGCGATAATAATAATAGTTATAAGGATGAAGGCAAGAGTAATACGGATAGTAACAATAGTAATAAGAATAATAATAACAGTTATAGCGATAATAATAATAGTAATAAGCATAATAATAACAGTTATAGCGATAATAATAATAGTAATAAGGATAATAATAACAGTTATAGCGATAATAATAATAATAATAATAATAATAAGGATAATAATAATAGTTATAAGGATAAAGACAAGAGTAATGCGGATAGTAACAATAGAATAAGGATAATAATAACAGTTACAGCGATAATAATAATAGTAACAAGAATAATAATAACAGTTATAGCGATAATAATAATAATAATAATAATAACGATAATAATAATAGTTATAAAGATAAACACAAGAGGAATAGGGATAATAGTAATAGTAATAAGAACAATAATAACATTTATAGCGATAATAATAATAGTATTAAGGATAATAATTACAGTTATAGCGATAATAATAATAGTAATAAGGATTAATAATAACAGTTATATGGATAAAGACAAGAGTAATACGGATAGTAACAATAGAATAAGCATAATAATAACAGTTATAGCGATAATAATAATAGTAATAAGAATAATAATAACAGTTATAGCGATAATAATAATAGCAATAAGAATTAATAATAATAGTTATAAGGAGAAAGACAAGAGGAATAGGGATAATAATAATAGTAATAAGAATAATAATAACAGTTATAGCGATAATAATAATAGTTATAAGGATGAAGGCAAGAGGAATAGGGATAATAATAATAGTAATAAGAATAATAATAACAGTTATAGCGATAATAATAATAGTTATAAGGATGAAGGCAAGAGTAATACGGACAGTAATAATAGTAACAAGAATAATAATAACAGTTATAGCGATAATAATAACAGTAGGAATGATAATAAGAGCAGTTATAGAGATAATAACAATAGTTATAAGGAGAAAGACAAGAGGAATAGGGATAATAATAATAGTAACAAGAATAATAATAATAGTTATAGCGATTATAATAATAATAATAAGGATAATAATAATAGTTATAAGGATAAAGACAAGGGGAATAGGGATAATAATAACAGTAATAAGAATAATAATAACAGTTATAGCGATAATAATAATAGTTATATGGATAAAGGCAAGAGTAATACGGATAGTAACAATAGAATAAGCATAATAATAACAGTTATAGCGATAATAATAATAGTAATAAGGATAATAATAACAGTTATAGCGATAATAATAATAATAATAATAATAATAAGGATAATAATAATAGTTATAAGGATAAAGACAAGAGTAATGCGGATAAATAGAATAAGGATAATAATAACAGTTACAGCGATAATAATAATAGTAACAAGAATAATAATAACAGTTATAGCGATAATAATAATAATAATAATAATAACGATAATAATAATAGTTATAAAGATAAACACAAGAGGAATATGGATAATAGTAATAGTAATAAGAACAATAATAACATTTATAGCGATAATAATAATAGTATTAAGGATAATAATTACAGTTATAGCGATAATAATAATAGTAATAAGGATTAATAATAACAGTTATATGGATAAAGACAAGAGTAATACGGATAGTAACAATAGAACAAGCATAATAATAACAGTTATAGCGATAATAATAATAGTAATAAGAATAATAATAACAGTTATAGCGATAATAATAATAGTTATAAGGATGAAGGCAAGAGTAATACGGATAGTAACAATAGTAATAAGAATAATAATAACAGTTATAGCGATAATAATAATAGTATTAAGGATAATAATTACAGTTATAGCGATAATAATAATAGTAATAAGGATTAATAATAACAGTTATATGGATAAAGACAAGAGTAATACGGATAGTAACAATAGAATAAGCATAATAATAACAGTTATAGCGATAATAATAATAGTAATAAGAATAATAATAACAGTTATAGCGATAATAATAATAGCAATAAGAATTAATAATAATAGTTATAAGGAGAAAGACAAGAGGAATAGGGATAATAATAATAGTAATAAGAATAATAATAACAGTTATAGCGATAATAATAATAGTTATAAGGATGAAGGCAAGAGGAATAGGGATAATAATAATAGTAATAAGAATAATAATAACAGTTATAGCGATAATAATAATAGTTATAAGGATGAAGGCAAGAGTAATACGGACAGTAATAATAGTAACAAGAATAATAATAACAGTTATAGCGATAATAATAACAGTAGGAATGATAATAAGAGCAGTTATAGAGATAATAACAATAGTTATAAGGAGAAAGACAAGAGGAATAGGGATAATAATAATAGTAACAAGAATAATAATAATAGTTATAGCGATTATAATAATAATAATAAGGATAATAATAATAGTTATAAGGATAAAGACAAGGGGAATAGGGATAATAATAACAGTAATAAGAATAATAATAACAGTTATAGCGATAATAATAATAGTTATATGGATAAAGGCAAGAGTAATACGGATAGTAACAATAGAATAAGCATAATAATAACAGTTATAGCGATAATAATAATAGTAATAAGGATAATAATAACAGTTATAGCGATAATAATAATAATAATAATAATAATAAGGATAATAATAATAGTTATAAGGATAAAGACAAGAGTAATGCGGATAGTAACAATAGAATAAGGATAATAATAACAGTTACAGCGATAATAATAATAGTAACAAGAATAATAATAACAGTTATAGCGATAATAATAATAATAATAATAATAACGATAATAATAATAGTTATAAAGATAAACACAAGAGGAATATGGATAATAGTAATAGTAATAAGAACAATAATAACATTTATAGCGATAATAATAATAGTATTAAGGATAATAATTACAGTTATAGCGATAATAATAATAGTAATAAGGATTAATAATAACAGTTATATGGATAAAGACAAGAGTAATACGGATAGTAACAATAGAACAAGCATAATAATAACAGTTATAGCGATAATAATAATAGTAATAAGAATAATAATAACAGTTATAGCGATAATAATAATAGTTATAAGGATGAAGGCAAGAGTAATACGGATAGTAACAATAGTAATAAGAATAATAATAACAGTTATAGCGATAATAATAATAGTAATAAGGATTAATAATAATAGTTATAGCGATAATAATAATAATAATAATAACGATAATAATAATAGTTATAAGGATAAACACAAGAGGAATAGGGATAATAGTAATAGTAATAAGAACAATAATAACATTTATAGCGATAATAATAATAGTATTAAGGATAATAATTACAGTTATAGCGATAATAATAATAGTAATAAGGATTAATAATAACAGTTATATGGATAAAGACAAGAGTAATACGGATAGTAACAATAGAATAAGGATAATAATAACAGTTATAGCGATAATAATAATAATAATAAGGATAATAATAACAGTTATAGCGATAATAATAATAATAATAAGGATAATAAAAACAGTTATAGCGATAATAATAATAGTAATAAGGATTAATAATAATAGTTATAAGGATAAAGGCAAGAGTAATACGGACAGTAATAATAGTAACAAGAATAATAATAACAGTTATAGCGATAATAATAATAATTATAAGAATAAAGGCAAGAGTAATACGGACAGTAATAATAGTAACAAGAATAATAATAACAGTTATAGCGATAATAATAATAGTATTAAGGACAATAATAACAGTTATAGCGATAATAATAATAGTTATAAGGATAAAGGCAAGAGTAATACGGACACTAATAATAGTAACAAGAATAATAATAACAGTTATAGCGATAATAATAGTAGTATTAAGGACAATAATAACAGTTATAGCGATAATAATAATAGTTATAAGGATAAAGGCAAGAGTAATACGGACAGTAATAATAGTAACAAGAATAATAATAACAGTTATAGCGATAATAATAATAGTAATAAGGATTAATAATAACAGTTATAGCGATAATAATAATAGTAATAAGGATTAATAATAATAGTTATAAGGATAAGACAAGAGTAATACGGATAGTAACAATAGAATAAGGATAATAATATCAGTTATAGCGATAATAATAGTAGTATTAAGGATAATAATAACATTTATAGCGATAATAATAATAGTTATAAGGATTAAGGCAAGAGTAATACGGACAGTAATAATAGTATAAGAATATTAATAACAGTTATAGCGATAATAATAATAGCAATATGGATTAATAATAATAGTTATAAGGAGAAAGACAAGATGAATAGGGATAATAATAATAGTAATAAGAATAATAATAACAGTTATAGCGATAATAATAATAGTTATAAGGATGAAGGCAAGAGTAATACGGATAGTAACAATAGTAATAAGAATAATAATAACAGTTATACCGATAATAATAATAGCAATAAGGATTAATAATAATAGTTATAAGGAGAAAGACAAGATGAATAGGGATAATAATAATAGTAATAAGAATAATAATAACAGTTATAGCGATAATAATAATAGTTATAAGGATGAAGGCAAGAGTAATACGGATAGTAACAATAGTAATAAGAATAATAATAACAGTTATAGCGATAATAATAATAGTAATAAGCATAATAATAACAGTTATAGCGATAATAATAATAGTAATAAGGATAATAATAACAGTTATAGCGATAATAATAATAATAATAATAATAATAAGGATAATAATAATAGTTATAAGGATAAAGACAAGAGTAATGCGGATAGTAACAATAGAATAAGGATAATAATAACAGTTACAGCGATAATAATAATAGTAACAAGAATAATAATAACAGTTATAGCGATAATAATAATAATAATAATAATAACGATAATAATAATAGTTATAAAGATAAACACAAGAGGAATAGGGATAATAGTAATAGTAATAAGAACAATAATAACATTTATAGCGATAATAATAATAGTATTAAGGATAATAATTACAGTTATAGCGATAATAATAATAGTAATAAGGATTAATAATAACAGTTATATGGATAAAGACAAGAGTAATACGGATAGTAACAATAGAACAAGCATAATAATAACAGTTATAGCGAGAATAATAATAGTGATAAGAATAATAATAACAGTTATAGCGATAATAATAATAGTTATAAGGATGAAGGCAAGAGTAATACGGATAGTAACAATAGTAATAAGAATAATAATAACAGTTATAGCGATAATAATAATAGTAATAAGGATTAATAATAATAGTTATAGCGATAATAATAATAATAATAATAACGATAATAATATTAGTTATAAGGATAAACACAAGAGGAATAGGGATAATAGTAATAGTAATAAAAACAATAATAACAGTTATAGCGATAATAATCATAGTATTAAGGATAATAATTACAGTTATAGCGATAATAATAATAGTAATAAGGATGAAGGCAAGAGTAATACGGATAGTAACAATAGTAATAAGAATAATAATAACAGTTATACCGATAATAATAATAGCAATAAGGATTAATAATAATAGTTATAAGGAGAAAGACAAGATGGATAGGGATAATAATAATAGTAATAAGAATAATAATAACAGTTATAGCGATAATAATAATAGTTATAAGGATGAAGGCAAGAGTAATACGGATAGTAACAATAGTAATAAGAATAATAATAACAGTTATAGCGATAATAATAATAGTAATAAGGATTAATAATAATAGTTATAGCGATAATAATAATAGTTATAAGGATGAAGGCAAGAGTAATACGGATAGTAACAATAGAATAAGGATAATAATAACAGTTATAGCGATAATAATAACAGTAGGAATGATAATAAGAGCAGTTATAGAGATAATAACAATAGTTATAAGGAGAAAGACAAGAGGAATAGGGATAATAATAATAGTAACAAGAATAATAATAATAGTTATAGCGATTATAATAATAATAATGAGGATAATAATAATAGTTATAAGGATAAAGACAAGGGGAATAGGGATAATAATAACAGTAATAAGAATAATAATAACAGTTATAGCGATAATAATAAAAGTTATATGGATAAAGGCAAGAGTAATACGGATAGTAACTATAGAATAAGCATAATAATAACAGTTATAGCGATAATAATAATAGTAATAAGGATAATAATAATAGTTATAAGGATAAAGACAAGAGGAATAGGGATAATAATAATAGTAATAAGAATAGTAATAACAGTAATAATGTTAATAATAACAGTTATAGCGATAATAATAATAGTAATAAGGATAATAATGGTAGTTATAAGGATAAAGACAAGAGGAATAGGGATAGTAATAATAGAATAAGGATAAAAATCACAGTTATAGCGATAATAATAATAGTAAGAAGGATAATAATAATAGTTATAAGGACAAAGACAAAAGTAATACGGATAGTAACAATAGAATAAGGATAATAATAACAGTTATAGCGATAATAATAATAGTATTAAGGATAATAATAACAGTTATAGCGATAATAATAATAGTTATAAGGATAAAGGCAAGAGTAATACGGACAGTAATAATAGTAACAAGAATAATAATAGCAGTTATAGCGATAATAATAATAATAATAATAATAACGATAATAATAATAGTTATAAAGATAAACACAAGAGGAATAGGGATAATAGTAATAGTAATAAGAACAATAATAACATTTATAGCGATAATAATAATAGTATTAAGGATAATAATTACAGTTTATAGCGATAATAATAATAGAAATAAGGATTAATAATAACAGTTATATGGATAAAGACAAGAGTAATACGGATAGTAACAATAGAATAAGCATAATAATAACAGTTATAGCGATAATAATAATAGTAATAAGAATAATAATAACAGTGATAGCGATAATAATAATAGTTATAAGGATGAAGGCAAGAGTAATACGGATAGTAACAATAGTAATAAGAATAATAATAACAGTTATAGCGATAATAATAATAGTAATAAGGATTAATAATAATAGTTATAGCGATAATAATAATAATAATAATAACGATAATAATAATAGTTATAAGGATAAACACAAGAGGAATAGGGATAATAGTAATAGTAATAAAAACAATAATAACAGTTATAGCGATAATAATAATAGTATTAAGGATAATAATTACAGTTATAGCGATAATAATAATAGTAATAAGGATAATAAAAACAGTTATAGCGATAATAATAATAGTAATAAGGATTAATAATAATAGTTATAAGGATAAAGACAAGAGTAATACGGTTAGTAACAATAGAATAAGGATGATAATAACAGTTATAGCGATAATAATAGTAGTATTAAGGATAATAATAACATTTATAGCGATAATAATAATAGTTATAAGGATAAAGGCAAGAGTAATACGGACAGTAATAATAGTAACAAGAATAATAATAACAGTTATAGCGATAATAATAATAATTATAAGAATAAAGGCAAGAGTAATACGGACAGTAATAATAGTAACAAGAATAATAATAACAGTTATAGCGATAATAATAATAGTATTAAGGACAATAATTACAGTTATAGCGATAATAGTAATAGTAATAAGGATTAATAATAACAGTTATATGGATAAAAACAAGAGTAATACGGATAGTAACAATAGTAATAAGAATAATAATAACAGTTATAGCGATAATAATAATAGTAATAAGGATAATAATAACAGTTATAGCGATAATAATAAAAATAATAAGGATAGTAATAATAGTTATAAGGATAAAGACAAGAGGAATAGGGATAATAATAATAGTAATAAGAATAATAATAACAGTTATAGCGATAATAATACTAGTAATAAGGATTAAAAATAAAACTTATAAGGATAAAGCCAAGAGTAATACGGATAGTAACAATAGAATAAGGATAATAATAACAGTTATAGCGATAATAATAACAGCAATAAGGATTAATAGTAATAGTTATAAGGAGAAAGACAAGATGAATAGGGATAATAATAATAGTAATAAGAATAATAATAACAGTTATAGCGATAATAATAATAGTTATAAGGATGAAGGCAAGAGTAATACGGATAGTAACAATAGTATAAGAATAATAATAACAGTTATAGCGATAATAATAATAGCAATATGGATTAATAATAATAGTTATAAGGAGAAAGACAAGATGAATAGGGATAATAATAATAGTATAAGAATAATAATAACAGTTATAGCGATAATAATAATAGTTATAAGGATAAAGGCAAGAGTAATACGGACAGTAATAATAGTAACAAGAATAATAATAACAGTTATAGCGATAATAATAATAGTAATAAGGATTAATAATAATAGTTATAAGGATAAAGGCAAGAGTAATACGGATAGTAACAATAGAATAAGCATAATAATAACAGTTATAGCGATAATAATAATAATAATAAGGATAATAAAAACAGTTATAGCGATAATAATAATAGTAATAAGGATTAATAATAATAGTTATAAGGATAAAGGCAAGAGTAATACGGACAGTAATAATAGTAACAAGAATAATAATAACAGTTATAGCGATAATAATAATAATTATAAGAATAAAGGCAAGAGTAATACGGACAGTAATAATAGTAACAAGAATAATAATAACAGTTATAGCGATAATAATAATAGTATTAAGGACAATAATAACAGTTATAGCGATAATAATAATAGTTATAAGGATAAAGGCAAGAGTAATACGGACACTAATAATAGTAACAAGAATAATAATAACAGTTATAGCGATAATAATAATAGTATTAAGGACAATAATAACAGTTATAGCGATAATAATAATAGTTATAAGGATAAAGGCAAGAGTAATACGGACAGTAATAATAGTAACAAGAATAATAATAACAGTTATAGCGATAATAATAATAGTAATAAGGATTAATAATAATAGTTATAAGGATAAAGGCAAGAGTAATACGGATAGTAACAATAGAATAAGCATAATAATAACAGTTATAGCGATAATAATAATAGTAATAAGGATAATAATAACAGTTATAGCGATAATAATAATAGTAATAAGGATTAATAATAATAGTTATAAGGATAAGACAAGAGTAATACGGATAGTAACAATAGAATAAGGATAATAATATCAGTTATAGCGATAATAATAGTAGTATTAAGGATAATAATAACATTTATAGCGATAATAATAATAGTTATAAGGATTAAGGCAAGAGTAATACGGACAGTAATAATAGTATAAGAATAATAATAACAGTTATAGCGATAATAATAATAGCAATATGGATTAATAATAATAGTAATAAGGAGAAAGACAAGATGAATAGGGATAATAATAATAGTAATAAGAATAATAATAACAGTTATAGCGATAATAATAATAGTTATAAGGATGAAGGCAAGAGTAATACGGATAGTAACAATAGTAATAAGAATAATAATAACAGTTATACCGATAATAATAATAGCAATAAGGATTAATAATAATAGTAATAAGGATAATAATAATAGTTATAAGGATAAAGACAAGAGGAATAGGGATAATAATAATAGTAATAACAGTAATAATGTTAATAATAACAGTTATAGCGATAATAATAATAGTAATAAGGATAATAATAATAGTAATAAGGATAATAATAATAGTTATAAGGATAAAGACCAGAGTAATGCGGATAGTAACAATAGAATAAGGATAATAATAACAGTTACAGCGATAATAATAATAGTAACAAGAATAATAATAACAGTTATAGCGATAATAATAATAATAATAATAATAACGATAATAATAATAGTTATAAAGATAAACACAAGAGGAATAGGGATAATAGTAATAGTAATAAGAACAATAATAACATTTATAGCGATAATAATAATAGTATTAAGGATAATAATTACAGTTATAGCGATAATAATAATAGTAATAAGGATTAATAATAACAGTTATATGGATAAAGACAAGAGTAATACGGATAGAAACAATAGAATAAGGATAATAATAACAGTTACAGCGATAATAATAATAGTAACAAGAATAATAATAACAGTTATAGCGATAATAATAATAATAATAATAATAACGATAATAATAATAGTTATAAAGATAAACACAAGAGGAATAGGGATAATAGTAATAGTAATAAGCATAATAATAACAGTTATAGCGATAATAATAATAGTAATAAGAATAATAATAACAGTTATAGCGATAATAATAATAGTTATAAGGATGAAGGCAAGAGTAATACGGATAGTAACAATAGTAATAAGAATAATAATAACAGTTATAGCGATAATAATAATAGTAATAAGGATTAATAATAATAGTTATAGCGATAATAATAATAATAATAATAACGATAATAATAATAGTTATAAGGATAAACACAAGAGGAATAGGGATAATAGTAATAGTAATAAGAACAATAATAACATTTATAGCGATAATAATAATAGTATTAAGGATAATAATTACAGTTATAGCGATAATAATAATAGTAATAAGGATTAATAATAACAGTTATATGGATAAAGACAAGAGTAATACGGATAGTAACAATAGAATAAGGATAATAATAACAGTTATAGCGATAATAATAATAATAATAAGGATAATAATAACAGTTATAGCGATAATAATAATAATAATAAGGATAATAAAAACAGTTATAGCGATAATAATAATAGTAATAAGGATTAATAATAATAGTTATAAGGATAAAGGCAAGAGTAATACGGACAGTAATAATAGTAACAAGAATAATAATAACAGTTATAGCGATAATAATAATAATTATAAGAATAAAGGCAAGAGTAATACGGACACTAATAATAGTAACAAGAATAATAATAACAGTTATAGCGATAATAATAATAGTATTAAGGACAATAATAACAGTTATAGCGATGATAATAATAGTTATAAGGATAAAGGCAAGAGTAATACGGACAGTAATAATAGTAACAAGAATAATAATAACAGTTATAGCGATAATAATAATAGTAATAAGGATTAATAATAACAGTTATAGCGATAATAATAATAGTAATACGGATTAATAATAATAGTTATAAGGATAAGACAAGAGTAATACGGATAGTAACAATAGAATAAGGATAATAATATCAGTTATAGCGATAATAATAGTAGTATTAAGGATAATAATAACATTTATAGCGATAATAATAATAGTTATAAGGATTAAGGCAAGAGTAATACGGACAGTAATAATAGTATAAGAATAATAATAACAGTTATAGCGATAATAATAATAGCAATATGGATTAATAATAATAGTTATAAGGAGAAAGACAAGATGAATAGGGATAATAATAATAGTAATAAGAATAATAATAACAGTTATAGCGATAATAATAATAGTTATAAGGATGAAGGCAAGAGTAATACGGATAGTAACAATAGTAATAAGAATAATAATAACAGTTATACCGATAATAATAATAGCAATAAGGATTAATAATAATAGTTATAAGGATGAAGGCAAGAGTAATACGGATAGTAACAATAGTAATAAGAATAATAATAACAGTTATAGCGATAATAATAATAGTAATAAGCATAATAATAACAGTTATAGCGATAATAATAATAGTAATAAGGATAATAATAACAGTTATAGCGATAATAATAATAATAATAATAATAATAAGGATAATAATAATAGTTATAAGGATAAAGACAAGAGTAATGCGGATAGTAACAATAGAATAAGGATAATAATAACAGTTACAGCGATAATAATAATAGTAACAAGAATAATAATAACAGTTATAGCGATAATAATAATAATAATAATAATAACGATAATAATAATAGTTATAAAGATAAACACAAGAGGAATAGGGATAATAGTAATAGTAATAAGAACAATAATAACATTTATAGCGATAATAATAATAGTATTAAGGATAATAATTACAGTTATAGCGATAATAATAATAGTAATAAGGATTAATAATAACAGTTATATGGATAAAGACAAGAGTAATACGGATAGTAACAATAGAATAAGCATAATAATAACAGTTATAGCGATAATAATAATAGTAATAAGAATAATAATAACAGTTATAGCGATAATAATAATAGCAATAAGAATTAATAATAATAGTTATAAGGAGAAAGACAAGAGGAATAGGGATAATAATAATAGTAATAAGAATAATAATAACAGTTATAGCGATAATAATAATAGTTATAAGGATGAAGGCAAGAGGAATAGGGATAATAATAATAGTAATAAGAATAATAATAACAGTTATAGCGATAATAATAATAGTTATAAGGATGAAGGCAAGAGTAATACGGACAGTAATAATAGTAACAAGAATAATAATAACAGTTATAGCGATAATAATAACAGTAGGAATGATAATAAGAGCAGTTATAGAGATAATAACAATAGTTATAAGGAGAAAGACAAGAGGAATAGGGATAATATTAATAGTAACAAGAATAATAATAATAGTTATAGCGATTATAATAATAATAATAAGGATAATAATAATAGTTATAAGGATAAAGACAAGGGGAATAGGGATAATAATAACAGTAATAAGAATAATAATAACAGTTATAGCGATAATAATAATAGTTATATGGATAAAGGCAAGAGTAATACGGATAGTAACAATAGAATAAGCATAATAATAACAGTTATAGCGATAATAATAATAGTAATAAGGATAATAATAACAGTTATAGCGATAATAATAATAATAATAATAATAATAAGGATAATAATAATAGTTATAAAGATAAACACAAGAGGAATAGGGATAATAGTAATAGTAATAAGAACAATAATAACATTTATAGCGATAATAATAATAGTATTAAGGATAATAATTACAGTTATAGCGATAATAATAATAGTAATAAGGATTAATAATAACAGTTATATGGATAAAGACAAGAGTAATACGGATAGTAACAATAGAATAAGCATAATAATAACAGTTATAGCGATAATAATAATAGTAATAAGAATAATAATAACAGTTATAGCGATAATAATAATAGTTATAAGGATGAAGGCAAGAGTAATACGGATAGTAACAATAGTAATAAGAATAATAATAACAGTTATAGCGATAATAATAATAGTAATAAGGATTAATAATAATAGTTATAGCGATAATAATAATAATAATAATAACGATAATAATAATAGTTATAAGGATAAACACAAGAGGAATAGGGATAATAGTAATAGTAATAAAAACAATAATAACAGTTATAGCGATAATAATAATAGTATTAAGGATAATAATTACAGTTATAGCGATAATAATAATAGTAATAAGGATTAATAATAACAGTTATATGGATAAAGACAAGAGTAATACGGATAGTAACAATAGAATAAGGATAATAATAACAGTTATAGCGATAATAATAATAATAATAAGGATAATAATAACAGTTATAGCGATAATAATAATAATAATAAGGATAATAAAAACAGTTATAGCGATAATAATAATAGTAATAAGGATTAATAATAATAGTTATAAGGATAAAGACAAGAGTAATACGGTTAGTAACAATAGAATAAGGATAATAATAACAGTTATAGCGATAATAATAGTAGTATTAAGGATAATAATAACATTTATAGCGATAATAATAATAGTTATAAGGCTAATAAAAACAGTTATAGCGATAATAATAATAGTAATAAGGATTAATAATAATAGTTATAAGGATAAAGACAAGAGTAATACGGACAGTAATAATAGTAACAAGAATAATAATAACAGTTATAGCGATAATAATAATAATTATAAGAATAAAGGCAAGAGTAATACGGACAGTAATAATAGTAACAAGAATAATAATAACAGTTATAGCGATAATAATAATAGTATTAAGGACAATAATTACAGTTATAGCGATAATAGTAATAGTAATAAGGATTAATAATAACAGTTATATGGATAAAAACAAGAGTAATACGGATAGTAACAATAGTAATAAGAATAATAATAACAGTTATAGCGATAATAATAATAGTAATAAGGATAATAATAACAGTTATAGCGATAATAATAAAAATAATAAGGATAGTAATAATAGTTATAAGGATAAAGACAAGAGGAATAGGGATAATAATAATAGTAATAAGAATAATAATAACAGTTATAGCGATAATAATACTAGTAATAAGGATTAAAAATAAAACTTATAAGGATAAAGCCAAGAGTAATACGGATAGTAACAATAGAATAAGGATAATAATAACAGTTATAGCGATAATAATAACAGCAATAAGGATTAATAGTAATAGTTATAAGGAGAAAGACAAGATGAATAGGGATAATAATAATAGTAATAAGAATAATAATAACAGTTATAGCGATAATAATAATAGTTATAAGGATGAAGGCAAGAGTAATACGGATAGTAACAATAGTATAAGAATAATAATAACAGTTATAGCGATAATAATAATAATAGCAATATGGATTAATAATAATAGTTATAAGGAGAAAGACAAGATGAATAGGGATAAGAATAATAGTATAAGAATAATAATAACAGTTATAGCGATAATAATAATAGCAATAAGGATCAATAATAATAGTTATAAGGAGAAAGACAAGATGAATAGGGATAATAATAATAGTAATAAGAATAATAATAACAGTTATAGCGATAATAATAATAGTTATAAGGATGAAGGCAAGAGTAATACGGATAGTAACAATAGTAATAAGAATAATAATAACAGTTATAGCGATAATAATAATAGTAATAAGGATTAATAATAATAGTTATAAGGATAAAGACAAGAGTAATACGGATAGTAACAATAGAATAAGGATAATAATAACAGTTATAGCGATAATAATAGTAGTATTAAGGATAATAATAACATTTATAGCGATAATAATAATAGTTATAAGGATAAAGGCAAGAGTAATACGGACAGTAATAATAGTAACAAGAATAATAATAACAGTTATAACGACAATAATAATAGTTATAAGGATAAAGACAAGAGGAATAGGGATAATAGTAATAGTAATAAGAATAATAATAACAGTTATAGCGATAATAATAATAGTATTAAGGATAATAATTACAGTTATAGCGATAATAATAACAGCAATAAGGATTAATAGTAATAGTTATAAGGAGAAAGACAAGATGAATAGGGATAATAATAATAGTAATAAGAATAATAATAACAGTTATAGCGATAATAATAATAGTTATAAGGATGAAGGCAAGAGTAATACGGATAGTAACAATAGTAATAAGAATAATAATAACAGTTATACCGATAATAATAATAGCAATAAGGATTAATAATAATAGTTATAAGGAGAAAGACAAGATGAATAGGGATAATAATAATAGTAATAAGAATAATAATAACAGTTATAGCGATAATAATAATAGTTATAAGGATGAAGGCAAGAGTAATACGGATAGTAACAATAGTAATAAGAATAATAATAACAGTTATAGCGATAATAATAATAGTAATAAGCATAATAATAACAGTTATAGCGATAATAATAATAGTAATAAGGATAATAATAACAGTTATAGCGATAATAATAATAATAATAATAATAATAAGGATAATAATAATAGTTATAAGGATAAAGACAAGAGTAATGCGGATAGTAACAATAGAATAAGGATAATAATAACAGTTACAGCGATAATAATAATAGTAACAAGAATAATAATAACAGTTATAGCGATAATAATAATAATAATAATAATAACGATAATAATAATAGTTATAAAGATAAACACAAGAGGAATAGGGATAATAGTAATAGTAATAAGAACAATAATAACATTTATAGCGATAATAATAATAGTATTAAGGATAATAATTACAGTTATAGCGATAATAATAATAGTAATAAGGATTAATAATAACAGTTATATGGATAAAGACAAGAGTAATACGGATAGTAACAATAGAATAAGCATAATAATAACAGTTATAGCGATAATAATAATAGTAATAAGAATAATAATAACAGTTATAGCGATAATAATAATAGCAATAAGAATTAATAATAATAGTTATAAGGAGAAAGACAAGAGGAATAGGGATAATAATAATAGTAATAAGAATAATAATAACAGTTATAGCGATAATAATAATAGTTATAAGGATGAAGGCAAGAGGAATAGGGATAATAATAATAGTAATAAGAATAATAATAACAGTTATAGCGATAATAATAATAGTTATAAGGATGAAGGCAAGAGTAATACGGACAGTAATAATAGTAACAAGAATAATAATAACAGTTATAGCGATAATAATAACAGTAGGAATGATAATAAGAGCAGTTATAGAGATAATAACAATAGTTATAAGGAGAAAGACAAGAGGAATAGGGATAATAATAATAGTAACAAGAATAATAATAATAGTTATAGCGATTATAATAATAATAATAAGGATAATAATAATAGTTATAAGGATAAAGACAAGGGGAATAGGGATAATAATAACAGTAATAAGAATAATAATAACAGTTATAGCGATAATAATAATAGTTATATGGATAAAGGCAAGAGTAATACGGATAGTAACAATAGAATAAGCATAATAATAACAGTTATAGCGATAATAATAATAGTAATAAGGATAATAATAACAGTTATAGCGATAATAATAATAATAATAATAATAATAAGGATAATAATAATAGTTATAAAGATAAACACAAGAGGAATAGGGATAATAGTAATAGTAATAAGAACAATAATAACATTTATAGCGATAATAATAATAGTATTAAGGATAATAATTACAGTTATAGCGATAATAATAATAGTAATAAGGATTAATAATAACAGTTATATGGATAAAGACAAGAGTAATACGGATAGTAACAATAGAATAAGCATAATAATAACAGTTATAGCGATAATAATAATAGTAATAAGAATAATAATAACAGTTATAGCGATAATAATAATAGTAATAAGGATTAATAATAATAGTTATAGCGATAATAATAATAATAATAATAACGATAATAATAATAGTTATAAGGATAAACACAAGAGGAATAGGGATAATAGTAATAGTAATAAAAACAATAATAACAGTTATAGCGATAATAATAATAGTATTAAGGATAATAATTACAGTTATAGCGATAATAATAATAGTAATAAGGATTAATAATAACAGTTATATGGATAAAGACAAGAGTAATACGGATAGTAACAATAGAATAAGGATAATAATAACAGTTATAGCGATAATAATAGTAGTATTAAGGATAATAATAACATTTATAGCGATAATAATAATAGTTATAAGGCTAATAAAAACAGTTATAGCGATAATAATAATAGTAATAAGGATTAATAATAATAGTTATAAGGATAAAGACAAGAGTAATACTGACAGTAATAATAGTAACAAGAATAATAATAACAGTTATAGCGATAATAATAATAATTATAAGAATAAAGGCAAGAGTAATACGGACAGTAATAATAGTAACAAGAATAATAATAACAGTTATAGCGATAATAATAATAGTATTAAGGACAATAATTACAGTTATAGCGATAATAGTAATAGTAATAAGGATTAATAATAACAGTTATATGGATAAAAACAAGAGTAATACGGATAGTAACAATAGTAATAAGAATAATAATAACAGTTATAGCGATAATAATAATAGTAATAAGGATAATAATAACAGTTATAGCGATAATAATAAAAATAATAAGGATAGTAATAATAGTTATAAGGATAAAGACAAGAGGAATAGGGATAATAATAATAGTAATAAGAATAATAATAACAGTTATAGCGATAATAATACTAGTAATAAGGATTAAAAATAAAACTTATAAGGATAAAGCCAAGAGTAATACGGATAGTAACAATAGAATAAGGATAATAATAACAGTTATAGCGATAATAATAACAGCAATAAGGATTAATAGTAATAGTTATAAGGAGAAAGACAAGATGAATAGGGATAATAATAATAGTAATAAGAATAATAATAACAGTTATAGCGATAATAATAATAGTTATAAGGATGAAGGCAAGAGTAATACGGATAGTAACAATAGTATAAGAATAATAATAACAGTTATAGCGATAATAATAATAGTAGCAATATGGATTAATAATAATAGTTATAAGGAGAAAGACAAGATGAATAGGGATAATAATAATAGTATAAGAATAATAATAACAGTTATAGCGATAATAATAATAGCAATAAGGATCAATAATAATAGTTATAAGGAGAAAGACAAGATGAATAGGGATAATAATAATAGTAATAAGAATAATAATAACAGTTATAGCGATAATAATAATAGTTATAAGGATGAAGGCAAGAGTAATACGGATAGTAACAATAGTAATAAGAATAATAATAACAGTTATAGCGATAATAATAATAGTAATAAGGATTAATAATAATAGTTATAAGGATAAAGACAAGAGTAATACGGATAGTAACAATAGAATAAGGATAATAATAACAGTTATAGCGATAATAATAGTAGTATTAAGGATAATAATAACATTTATAGCGATAATAATAATAGTTATAAGGATAAAGGCAAGAGTAATACGGACAGTAATAATAGTAACAAGAATAATAATAACAGTTATAGCGATAATAATAATAGTAATAAGGATTAATAATAATAGTTATAAGGATAAAGGCAAGAGTAATATGGATAGTAACAATAGAATAAGCATAATAATAACAGTTATAGCGATAATAATAATAGTAATAAGGATAATAATAACAGTTATAGCGATAATAATAAAAATAATAAGGATAGTAATAATAGTTATAAGGATAAAGACAAGAGGAATAGGGAGAATAATAATAGTAATAAGAATAATAATAACAGTTATAGCGATAATAATAATAGTAATAAGGATTAAAAATAACACTTATAAGGATAAAGCCAAGAGTAATACGGATAGTAACAATAGAATAAGGATAATAATAACAGTTATAGCGATAATGATAATAATAATAATAAGGATAATAATAATAGTTATAAGGATAAAGACAAGAGTAATACGGATAGTAACAATAGAATAAGGATAATAATAACAGTTATAGCGATAATAATAATAGTAACAAGAATAATAATAGTTATAGCGATAATAATAATAACAATAATAATAACGATAATAATAATAGTTATAAGGATAAAGACAAGAGGAATAGGGATAATAGTAATAGTAATAAGAATAATAATAACAGTTATAGCGATAATAATAATAGCAATAAGGATTAATAATAATAGTTATAAGGAGAAAGACAAGATGAATAGGGATAATAATAATAGTAATAAGAATAATAATAACAGTTATAGCGATAATAATAATAGTTATAAGGATGAAGGCAAGAGTAATACGGATAGTAACAATAGTATAAGAATAATAATAACAGTTATAGCGATAATAATAATAGCAATATGGATTAATAATAATAGTTATAAGGAGAAAGACATGATGAATAGGGATAATAATAATAGTATAAGAATAATAATAACAGTTATAGCGATAATAATAATAGCAATAAGGATCAATAATAATAGTTATAAGGAGAAAGACAAGATGAATAGGGATAATAATAATAGTAATAAGAATAATAATAACAGTTATAGCGATAATAACAATAGTAACAAGAATAATAATAGTTATAGCGATAATAATAATAACAATAATAATAACGATAATAATAATAGTTATAAGGATAAAGACAAGAGGAATAGGGATAATAGTAATAGTAATAAGAATAATAATAACAGTTATAGCGATAATAATAATAGCAATAAGGATTAATAGTAATAGTTATAAGGAGAAAGACAAGATGAATAGGGATAATAATAATAGTAATAAGAATAATAATAACAGTTATAGCGATAATAATAATAGTTATAAGGATGAAGGCAAGAGTAATACGGATAGTAACAATAGTATAAGAATAATAATAACAGTTATAGCGATAATAATAATAGCAATATGGATTAATAATAATAGTTATAAGGAGAAAGACAAGATGAATAGGGATAATAATAATAGTATAAGAATAATAATAACAGTTATAGCGATAATAATAATAGCAATAAGGATCAATAATAATAGTTATAAGGAGAAAGACAAGATGAATAGGGATAATAATAATAGTAATAAGAATAATAATAACAGTTATAGCGATAATAATAATAGTTATAAGGATGAAGGCAAGAGTAATACGGATAGTAACAATAGTAATAAGAATAATAATAACAGTTATAGCGATAATAATAATAGCAATATGGATTAATAATAATAGTTATAAGGAGAAAGACAAGATGAATAGGGATAATAATAATAGTATAAGAATAATAATAACAGTTATAGCGATAATAATAATAGCAATAAGGATCAATAATAATAGTTATAAGGAGAAAGACAAGATGAATAGGGATAATAATAATAGTAATAAGAATAATAATAACAGTTATAGCGATAATAATAATAATTATAAGAATAAAGGCAAGAGTAATACGGACAGTAATAATAGTAACAAGAATAATAATAACAGTTATAGCGATAATAATAATAGTATTAAGGACTAATAATAATAGTTATAAGGATAAACACAAGAGTAATACGGATAGTAACAATAGAATAAGGATAATAATAACAGTTATAGCGATAATAATAATAGTATTAAGGATAATAATAACAGTTATAGCGATAATAATAATAGTTATAAGGATAAAGGCAAGAGTAATACGGACAGTAATAATAGTAACAAGAATAATAATAACAGTTATAGCGATAATAATAATAGTATTAAGGACAATAATAACAGTTATAGCGATAATAATAATAGTTATAAGGATAAAGGCAAGAGTAATACGGACAGTAATAATAGTAACAAGAATAATAATAACAGTTATAGCGATAATAATAATAGCAATAAGGATCAATAATAATAGTTATAAGGAGAAAGACAAGATGAATAGGGATAATAATAATAGTAATAAGAATAATAATAACAGTTATAGCGATAATAATAATAGTTATAAGGATGAAGGCAAGAGTAATACGGATAGTAACAATAGTAATAAGAATAATAATAACAGTTATAGCGATAATAATAATAGTAATAAGGATTAATAATAATAGTTATAAGGATAAAGACAAGAGTAATACGGATAGTAACAATAGAATAAGGATAATAATAACAGTTATAGCGATAATAATAGTAGTATTAAGGATAATAATAACATTTATAGCGATAATAATAATAGTTATAAGGATAAAGGCAAGAGTAATACGGACAGTAATAATAGTAACAAAAATAATAATAACAGTTATAACGATAATAATAATAGTTATAAGGATAAAGACAAGAGGAATAGGGATAATAGTAATAGTAATAAGAATAATAATAACAGTTATAGCGATAATAATAATAGTATTAAGGATAATAATTACAGTTATAGCGATAATAATAATAGTAATAAGGATTAATAATAGCAGTTATATGGATAAAGACAAGAGTAATACGGATAGTAACAACAGTAATAATTATAATAATAACAGTTATAGCGATAATAATAATAGCAATAAGGATTAATAATAATAGTTATAAGGAGAAAGACAAGAGGAATAGGGATAATAATAATAGTAATAAGAATAATAATA
This sequence comes from Megachile ligniseca, assembly GCA_945859555.1. NCBI lineage: Eukaryota > Metazoa > Arthropoda > Insecta > Hymenoptera > Megachilidae > Megachile > Megachile ligniseca. The sequence continues at coordinate 32,552 of CAMAOC010000433.1, forward strand.
ACAGTTATAGCGATAATAATAATAATTATAAGAATAAAGGCAAGAGTAATACGGACAGTAATAATAGTAACAAGAATAATAATAACAGTTATAGCGATAATAATAATAGTATTAAGGATAAAGACAAGAGTAATACATATAGTAACAATAGAATAAGGATAATAATAACAGTTATAGCGATAATAATAATAGTAACAAGAATAATAATAGTTATAGCGATAATAATAATAACAATAATAATAACGATAATAATAATAGTTATAAGGATAAAGACAAGAGGAATAGGGATAATAGTAATAGTAATAAGAATAATAATAACAGTTATAGCGATAATAATAATAGCAATAAGGATTAATAGTAATAGTTATAAGGAGAAAGACAAGATGAATAGGGATAATAATAATAGTAATAAGAATAATAATAACAGTTATAGCGATAATAATAATAGTTATAAGGATGAAGGCAAGAGTAATACGGATAGTAGCAATAGTATAAGAATAATAATAACAGTTATAGCGATAATAATAATAGCAATATGGATTAATAATAATAGTTATAAGGAGAAAGACAAGATGAATAGGGATAATAATAATAGTATAAGAATAATAATAACAGTTATAGCGATAATAATAATAGCAATAAGGATCAATAATAATAGTTATAAGGAGAAAGACAAGATGAATAGGGATAATAATAATAGTAATAAGAATAATAATAACAGTTATAGCGATAATAATAATAGTTATAAGGATGAAGGCAAGAGTAATACGGATAGTAACAATAGTAATAAGAATAATAATAACAGTTATAGCGATAATAATAATAGTAATAAGGATTAATAATAATAGTTATAAGGATAAAGACAAGAGTAATACGGATAGTAACAATAGAATAAGGATAATAATAACAGTTATAGCGATAATAATAGTAGTATTAAGGATAATAATAACATTTATAGCGATAGTAATAATAATAACAAGTATAATAATAATAGTTATAAGGATAAAGACAAGAGTAATAGGGATAGTAATAATAGAATAAGGATAATAATAACAGTTATAGCGATAATAATAATAGTAATAAGGATAATAATAATAGTAGTTATAAGGATAAAGGCAAGAGAAATACGGATAGTAACAATAGAATAAGGATAATTATAACAGTTATAGCGATAATAATAATAATAATAATCAGGTTAATAATAATAGTTATAAGGATAAAGACAAGAGTAAAACGGATAGTAATAATAGAATAAGGATAATAAAAACAGTTATAGCGATAAGAATAATAGTAATAAGGATAATAATAATAGTAGTTATAAGGATAAAGGCAAGAGAAATACGGATAGTAACAATAGAATAAGGATAATTATAACAGTTATAGCGATAATAATAATAATAATAATCAGGTTAATAATAATAGTTATAAGGATAAAGACAAGAGTAAAACGGATAGTCATAATAGAATAAGGACAATAATAACAGTTATAGCGACAATAATAATAGTAATAAGGATAATAATAATAATAGTTATAAGGATAAAGGCAAGAGTAATACGGATAGTAGCAATAGAATAAGGATAATTATAACAGTTATAGCGATAATAATAATAATAATAATCAGGTTAATAATAATAGTTATAAGGATAAAGACAAGAGTAAAACGGATAGTAATAATAGAATAACGACAATAATAACAGTTATAGCGACAATAATAATAGTAATAAGGATAGTAATAATAATAGTTATAAGCATAAAGGCAAGAGTAATACGGATAGTAACAATAGAATAAGGATAATTAGAACAGTTATAACGATAATAATAATAATAATAATCAGGTTAATAATAATAGTTATAAGGATAAAGACAAGAGTAATAGGGGTAGTAATAATAGAATAAGGATAATAATAACAGTTATAGCGATAATAATAATAGTAATAAGTATAATAACAATAGTTACAAGGATAAAGACAAGTGTAAAACGGATAGTAACAATAGAAGAAGGATAATAATAAACAATTATAGCGATAATAATAATAATAACAAGCACAATAATAATATTTATAAGGATAAAGACTAGAGTAATATGGATAGTAATAATAGAATAAGGATAATAATAACAGTTATACCGATAATAATAAGAATAATAATAAGGATAATGATAATAGTTATAAGGATAAAGACAAGAGTAATAGAGATAGTTATAATAGAATAAGGATAATGATAACAGTTATAGCGATAATAATAATAGAAATAAGGATAATAATAACAGTTATAGCGATAATAATAATAATAACAAGGATAATAATATTAGTTATAAGGATAAGGACAAGAGTAATAGGGGTAGTAATAATAGAATAAGGATAATAATAACAGTTATAGCGATAATAATAATAGTAATAAGTATAATAATAATAGATACAAGGATAAAGACAAGAGTAAAACGGATAGTAACAATAGAATAAGGATAATTATAACAGTTATAGCGATAATAATAATAATAATAATCAGGTTAATAATAATAGTTATAAGGATAAAGACAAGAGTAAAACGGATAGTAATAATAGAATAAGGACAATAATAACAGTTATTGCGACAATAATAATAGTAATAAGGATAATAATAATAATAGTTATAAGGATAAAGACAAGAGTAAAACGGATAGTAATAATAGAATAAGGATAATAATAACAGTTATAGCGATAATAATAATAATAGTAATAAGAATAATAATAACAGTTATAGCGATAATAATAATAATAACAAGGATAATAATAATAGTTATAAGGATAAAGACAAGAGTAATAGGGATAGTAATAATAGAATAAGGATAATAAGAACAGTTATAGCGATAATAATAACAGTAATAAGGATAATAATAACAGTTATAGCGATAATAATAATAGTAATAAGGATAATAATAATAGTTATAAGGATAAAGACAAGAGTAATAGAGATAGTAATAATAGAATAAGGATAATGATAACAGTTATAGCGATAATAATAATAGAAATAAGGATAATAATAACAGTTATAGCGATAATAATAATAATGACAAGGATAATAATAATAGTGATAAGGATAAAGACAAGAGTAATAGAGATAGTTATAATAGAATAAGGACAATGATAACAGTTATAGCGATAGTAATAATAGAAATAAGGATAATAATAACAGTTATACCTCTAATAATAATAATAACAAGGATAATAATATTAGTTATAAGGATAAGGACAAGAGTATTAGGGGTAGTAATAATAGAATGAGGATAATAATAACAGTTATAGCGATATAAATAATAGTAATATGGGTAATAATAACGGTTATAGCAATACTAATAATAGTAATAAGAATAATAATAACAGTTATACCGATAATAATAATAATAATAAGGATAATGATAATAGTTATAAGGATAAAGACAAGGGGAATAGGGATAAATATAGTAGTAATACGAATAGTAAGAACAGTAATAATGATATTAATAATATTTATAGCGACAATAATAATAGATATAAGTATAGGAATAACAGTTATAAGGATAAAGAGAAGTGTAATACGAAAAGTAATAATGGAATAAGGATAATAATAACAGTTATAGCGATAATAATAATAGTGATAAGGATAATAATAATAGTTATAAGGATAAAGACAAGAGTAATAGAGATAGTAATAATAGAATAAGGATAATGATAACAGTTATAGCGATAATAATAATAGAAATAAGGATAATAATAATAGTTAAAGGATGAAGACAAGAGTAATAGGGATAGTAATAATAGAATAAGGATAATAGTAATAGTTATAAGGATAAACATTAGAGTTATAGAGGTAGTAATAATAGAATAAGGATGATGATAACAGTTATAGCGATAATAATAATTGTAATAACGATAATAATAATAGTTATATCGATAATAATAATAGTTATAAGGATAATAATAATAGTTACAAGGATAAAGACAAGAGTAAAACGGATAGTAACAATAGAATAAGGATAATAATAATAACAGTTATGAGGATAAAGGCACTAGTAATACGGATAGTAACAATAGAATAAGCATAATTATAACAGTTATAGCGATAATAATAATAATAATAAGGATAATGATAATAGTTATAAGGATAAAGACAGGGGATATAGGGATAATAAAAATTTGTAATAAGAATAGTAATAACAGTAATAGTGATAATAAATACATTTATAGCGATAATAATAATAGATATAAGCATAGGAATAACAGTCATAAGGATAAAGCCAAGAGTAATAGGGATAGTAATAATAGAATAAGGATAATAATAATAGTTATAAGGATAAATACAAGAGTAATGCGGATAGTAACAATAGAATATGGATAATTATAACAGTTATAGCGATAATAATAATAGTATTAAGGACAATAATAACAGTTATAGCGATAATAATAATAGTTATAAGGATAAAGGCAAGAGTAATACGGACAGTAATAATAGTAACAAGAATAATAATAACAGTTATAGCGATAATAATAATAGCAATAAGGATCAATAATAATAGTTATAAGGAGAAAGACAAGATGAATAGGGATAATAATAATAGTAATAAGAATAATAATAACAGTTATAGCGATAATAATAATAGTTATAAGGATGAAGGCAAGAGTAATACGGATAGTAACAATAGTAATAAGAATAATAATAACAGTTATAGCGATAATAATAATAGTAATAAGGATTAATAATAATAGTTATAAGGATAAAGACAAGAGTAATACGGATAGTAACAATAGAATAAGGATAATAATAACAGTTATAGCGATAATAATAGTAGTATTAAGGATAATAATAACATTTATAGCGATAATAATAATAGTTATAAGGATAAAGGCAAGAGTAATACGGACAGTAATAATAGTAACAAAAATAATAATAACAGTTATAACGATAATAATAATAGTTATAAGGATAAAGACAAGAGGAATAGGGATAATAGTAATAGTAATAAGAATAATAATAACAGTTATAGCGATAATAATAATAGTATTAAGGATAATAATTACAGTTATAGCGATAATAATAATAGTAATAAGGATTAATAATAGCAGTTATATGGATAAAGACAAGAGTAATACGGATAGTAACAACAGTAATAATTATAATAATAACAGTTATAGCGATAATAATAATAGCAATAAGGATTAATAATAATAGTTATAAGGAGAAAGACAAGAGGAATAGGGATAATAATAATAGTAATAAGAATAATAATAACAGTTATAGCGATAATAATAATAATTATAAGAATAAAGGCAAGAGTAATACGGACAGTAATAATAGTAACAAGAATAATAATAACAGTTATAGCGATAATAATAATAGTATTAAGGATAAAGACAAGAGTAATACATATAGTAACAATAGAATAAGGATAATAATAACAGTTATAGCGATAATAATAATAGTAACAAGAATAATAATAGTTATAGCGATAATAATAATAACAATAATAATAACGATAATAATAATAGTTATAAGGATAAAGACAAGAGGAATAGGGATAATAGTAATAGTAATAAGAATAATAATAACAGTTATAGCGATAATAATAATAGCAATAAGGATTAATAGTAATAGTTATAAGGAGAAAGACAAGATGAATAGGGATAATAATAATAGTAATAAGAATAATAATAACAGTTATAGCGATAATAATAATAGTTATAAGGATGAAGGCAAGAGTAATACGGATAGTAGCAATAGTATAAGAATAATAATAACAGTTATAGCGATAATAATAATAGCAATATGGATTAATAATAATAGTTATAAGGAGAAAGACAAGATGAATAGGGATAATAATAATAGTATAAGAATAATAATAACAGTTATAGCGATAATAATAATAGCAATAAGGATCAATAATAATAGTTATAAGGAGAAAGACAAGATGAATAGGGATAATAATAATAGTAATAAGAATAATAATAACAGTTATAGCGATAATAATAATAGTTATAAGGATGAAGGCAAGAGTAATACGGATAGTAACAATAGTAATAAGAATAATAATAACAGTTATAGCGATAATAATAATAGTAATAAGGATTAATAATAATAGTTATAAGGATAAAGACAAGAGTAATACGGATAGTAACAATAGAATAAGGATAATAATAACAGTTATAGCGATAATAATAGTAGTATTAAGGATAATAATAACATTTATAGCGATAGTAATAATAATAACAAGTATAATAATAATAGTTATAAGGATAAAGACAAGAGTAATAGGGATAGTAATAATAGAATAAGGATAATAATAACAGTTATAGCGATAATAATAATAGTAATAAGGATAATAATAATAGTAGTTATAAGGATAAAGGCAAGAGAAATACGGATAGTAACAATAGAATAAGGATAATTATAACAGTTATAGCGATAATAATAATAATAATAATCAGGTTAATAATAATAGTTATAAGGATAAAGACAAGAGTAAAACGGATAGTAATAATAGAATAAGGATAATAAAAAACAGTTATAGCGATAAGAATAATAGTAATAAGGATAATAATAATAGTAGTTATAAGGATAAAGGCAAGAGAAATACGGATAGTAACAATAGAATAAGGATAATTATAACAGTTATAGCGATAATAATAATAATAATAATCAGGTTAATAATAATAGTTATAAGGATAAAGACAAGAGTAAAACGGATAGTCATAATAGAATAAGGACAATAATAACAGTTATAGCGACAATAATAATAGTAATAAGGATAATAATAATAATAGTTATAAGGATAAAGGCAAGAGTAATACGGATAGTAGCAATAGAATAAGGATAATTATAACAGTTATAGCGATAATAATAATAATAATAATCAGGTTAATAATAATAGTTATAAGGATAAAGACAAGAGTAAAACGGATAGTAATAATAGAATAACGACAATAATAACAGTTATAGCGACAATAATAATAGTAATAAGGATAGTAATAATAATAGTTATAAGCATAAAGGCAAGAGTAATACGGATAGTAACAATAGAATAAGGATAATTAGAACAGTTATAACGATAATAATAATAATAATAATCAGGTTAATAATAATAGTTATAAGGATAAAGACAAGAGTAATAGGGGTAGTAATAATAGAATAAGGATAATAATAACAGTTATAGCGATAATAATAATAGTAATAAGTATAATAACAATAGTTACAAGGATAAAGACAAGTGTAAAACGGATAGTAACAATAGAAGAAGGATAATAATAAACAATTATAGCGATAATAATAATAATAACAAGCACAATAATAATATTTATAAGGATAAAGACTAGAGTAATATGGATAGTAATAATAGAATAAGGATAATAATAACAGTTATACCGATAATAATAAGAATAATAATAAGGATAATGATAATAGTTATAAGGATAAAGACAAGAGTAATAGAGATAGTTATAATAGAATAAGGATAATGATAACAGTTATAGCGATAATAATAATAGAAATAAGGATAATAATAACAGTTATAGCGATAATAATAATAATAACAAGGATAATAATATTAGTTATAAGGATAAGGACAAGAGTAATAGGGGTAGTAATAATAGAATAAGGATAATAATAACAGTTATAGCGATAATAATAATAGTAATAAGTATAATAATAATAGATACAAGGATAAAGACAAGAGTAAAACGGATAGTAACAATAGAATAAGGATAATTATAACAGTTATAGCGATAATAATAATAATAATAATCAGGTTAATAATAATAGTTATAAGGATAAAGACAAGAGTAAAACGGATAGTAATAATAGAATAAGGACAATAATAACAGTTATTGCGACAATAATAATAGTAATAAGGATAATAATAATAATAGTTATAAGGATAAAGACAAGAGTAAAACGGATAGTAATAATAGAATAAGGATAATAATAACA
>CAMAOC010000434.1:0-40366 GCA_945859555.1 Megachile ligniseca
ATCCTTATAACTATTATTATTATCCTTATTACTATTATTATTATCGCCACGACTGTTATTATTATACTTATTCTATTATTACTATCCCTATTACTCTTGTCTTTATCCTTAAACTATTATTATTTCCCTTATTACTATTATTATTATCATTATAACTGTTATTATTATCCTTATTACTAGTATTATTATCTCTATAACTATTATTGTTATCCTCATTACTATTATTATTATCGCTATGACTGTTACTATTATCCTTATTCTATTATTACTATCCCTATTACTCTTGTCTCTATCCTTATAACTATTATTATTATGCTTATTACTATTATTGTTAGCACTATAACTATTATTATTATCCTTATTTCTATTATTATTATCGCTATGACTGTTATTATTATCCCTATTCTATTATTACTAATCCCTAATACTCTTCTCTTTATCCTTATAACTATTATTATTATCCTTATAACTATTATTATTATCCTTATTACTAGTATTATTATCTCTATAACTATTATTATTATCCTTACTACTATTATTATTATCGCTATGACTGTTATTATTATCCTTATTCTATTATTACTATCCCTATTACTCTTCTCTTTATCCTTATAACTATTATTATTATCCTTATAACTATTATTATTATCCTTATTACTATTATTATTATCGCTATGAATGTTATTATTATACTTATTCTATTATTACTATCCCTATTACTCTTGTCTCTATCCTTATAACTATTATTATTATCCTCATTACTATTATTATTATCGCTATGACTGTTATTATTATCCTTATTCAATTATTACTATCCCTATTACTCTTGTCTTTATCCTTATAAGTATTATTATTATCCTTATTACTATTATTATTATCGCTATAACTAGTATTATTATCCTTATTACTATTATTATTATCGCAATGACTGTTATTATTATCCTTATTCTATTATTACTATCCCTATTACTCTTGTCTCTATCCTTATAACTATTATTATTATGCTTATTACTATTACTATTCGCACTATAACTATTATTATTATCCTTATTACTATTATTATTATCGCTATAACTATCATTATTATCCTTATTACTATTATTACTAGCACTATAACTATTATTATTATCCTTATTACTATTATTATTATCGCTATGACTGTTATTATTATGCTTATTCCACTATTACTATCCCTATTACTCTTGTCTCTATTCTTATAACTATTATTATTATGCTTATTACTATTATTATTATCGCTATAACTATTATTATTATCCTTACTACTATTATTATTATCGCTATGACTGTTATTATTATCCTTATTCTATTATTACTATCCCTATTACTCTTGTCTTTATCCTTATAACTATTATTATTTCCCTTATTACTATTATTATTATCATTTTAACTGTTATTATTATCCTTTTTACTAGTATTATTATCTCTATAACTATTATTGTTATCCTCATTACTGTTATTGTTATCGCTATGACTGTTATTATTATCCTTATTCTATTATTACTATCCCTATAACTCTTGTCTCTATCCTTATAACTATTATTATTACCACTATAACTATTATTATTATCCTTATTTCTATTATTATTATCGCAATGACTGTTATTATTATACTTCTTCCATTATTACTATCCCTATTACTCTTGGTCTTTATCCTGATATTTATTATTATTTCCCTTATTACTATTATTATTATCGCTATAACTGTTATTATTATCCTTATTACTATTATTATTATCGCTATGACTGTTATTATTATCCTTATTCTATTATTACTATCCCTAATACTCTTCTCTTTATCCTTATAACTATTATTATTATCCTTATATCTATTATTATTATCCTTATTACTATTATTATTATCGCTATAACTATTATTGTTATCCTCATTACTATTATTATTATCGCTATGACTGTTATTATTATCCTTATTCTATTATTACTATCCCTATTACTCTTGTCTCTATCCTTATAACTATTATTGTTATGCTTATTACTATTATTATTAGCACTATAACTATTATTATTATCCTTATTACTATTATTATTATCGCTATACTATTATTATTATCGCTATACTATTATTATTATCCTTATTACTATTATTATTATCGCTATGACTGTTATTATTATACTTCTTCCATTATTACTATCCCTATTACTCTTGTCTTTATCCTGATATTTATTATTATTTCCCTTATTACTATTATTATTATCGCTATAACTGTTATTATTATCCTTATTACTAGTATTATTAGCACTATAACTATTATGTTTATCCTTTTTACTATTATTATTCGCACTATAACTATTATTATTATCGCTATGACTGTTATTATTATACTTATTCTATTATTACTATCCCTATTACTCTTGTCTTTATCCTTATAACTATTATTATTTCCCTTATTACTATTATTATTATCATTATAACGGTTATTATTATCCTTATTACTAGTATTATTATCTCTATAACTATTATTGTTATCCTCATTACTATTATTATTATCGCTATGACTGTTATTATTATCCTTATTCTATTATTACTATCCCTATTACTCTTGTCTCTATCCTTATAACTATTATTATTATGCTTATTACTATTATTGTTAGCACTATAACTATTATTATTATCCTTATTTCTATTATTATTATCCCTATGGCTGTTATTATTATCCTTATTCTATTATTATTATCATTATTACTGTTATTATTATCCTTATTACTAGTATTATTATCTCTATAACTATTATTGTTATCCTCATTACTATTATTATTATCGCTATGACTGTTATGATTATCCTTATTCTATTATTACTATCCCTATTACTCTTGTCTCTATCCTTATAACTATTATTATTATGCTTATTACTATTATTGTTAGCACTATAACTATTATTATTATCCTTATTTCTATTATTATTTTCGCTATGACTGTTATTATTATCCTTATTCTATTATTACTATCCCTAATACTCTTCTCTTTATCCTTATAACTATTATTATTATCCTTATATCTATTATTATTATCCTTATTACTATTATTATTATCGCTATAACTATTATTGTTATCCTCATTACTATTATTATTATCGCTATGACTGTTATTATTATCCTTATTCTATTATTACTATCCCTATTACTCTTGTCTCTATCCTTATAACTATTATTGTTATGCTTATTACTATTATTATTAGCACTATAACTATTATTATTATCCTTATTACTATTATTATTATCGCTATACTATTATTATTATCGCTATACTATTATTATTATCCTTATTACTATTATTATTATCGCTATGACTGTTATTATTATACTTATTCTATTATTACTATCCCTATTACTCTTGTATTTATCCGGATATTTATTATTATTTCCCTTATTACTATTATTATTATCGCTATAACTGTTATTATTATCCTTATTACTAGTATTATTAGCACTATAACTATTATGTTCATCCTTATTACTATTATTATTCGCACTATAACTATTATTATTATCCTTATTACTATTATTATTATCGCTATGACTGTTATTATTATACTTATTCTATTATTACTATCCCTATTACTCTTGTCTTTATCCTTATAACTATTATTGTTATTCTTATTACTATTATTAATAGCACTAAAACTATTATTATTATCCTTACTACTATTATTATTATCGCTATGACTGTTATTATTATACTTATTCTATTATTACTATCCGTATTACTCTTGTCTCTATCCTTATAACTATTATTATTATCCTCATTACTATTATTATTATCGCTATGACTGTTATTATTATCCTTATTCTATTATTACTATCCCTATTACCCTTCTCTTTATCCTTATAACTATTATTATTATCCTTATAACTATTATTATTATCGCTATAACTATTATTATTATCCTTACTACTATTATTATTATCGCTATACTATTATTATTATCCTTATTACTATTATTATTATCGCTATGACTGTTATTATTATACTTATTCTATTATTACTATCCCTATTACTCTTGTATTTATCCTGATATTTATTATTATTTCCCTTATTACTATTATTATTATCGCTATAACTGTTATTATTATCCTTATTACTAGTATTATTAGCACTATAACTATTATGTTTATCCTTATTACTATTATTATTCGCACTATAACTATTATTATTATCCTTATTACTATTATTATTATCGCTATGACTGTTATTATTATACTTATTCTATTATTACTATCCCTATTACTCTTGTCTTTATCCTTATAACTATTATTGTTATGCTTATTACTATTATTAATAGCACTAAAACTATTATTATTATCCTTACTACTATTATTATTATCGCTATGACTGTTATTATTATACTTATTCTATTATTACTATCCCTATTACTCTTGTCTCTATCCTTATAACTATTATTATTATCCTTATTTCTATTATTATTATCGCTATGACTGTTATTATTATCCTTATTCTATTATTACTATCCCTAATACTCTTCTCTTTATCCTTATAACTATTATTATTATCCTTATAACTATTATTATTATCCTTATTACTATTATTATTATCGCTATAACTATTATTATTATCCTTACTACTATTATTATTATCGCTATGACTGTTATTATTATCCTTATTCTATTATTACTATCCCTATTACTCTTCTCTTTATCCTTATAACTATTATTATTATCCTTATTACTATTATTATTATCGCTATGACTGTTATTATTATACTTATTCTATTATTACTATCCCTATTACTCTTGTCTTTATCCTGATAATTATTATTATTTCCCTTATTACAATTAGTATTATCGCTATAACTATTATTATTATCCTTATTACTATTATTATTATTGCTATAACTGTTATTATTATCCTTATTCTATTATTACTATCCCTATTACTCTTGTCTCTATCCTTATAACTATTATTATTATGCTTATTACTATTATTGTTAGCACTATAACTATTATTATTATCCTTATTTCTATTATTATTATCCCTATGGCTGTTATTATTATCCTTATTCTATTATTATTATCATTATTACTGTTATTATTATCCTTATTACTAGTATTATTATCTCTATAACTATTATTGTTATCCTCATTACTATTATTATTATCGCTATGACTGTTATGATTATCCTTATTCTATTATTACTATCCCTATTACTCTTGTCTCTATCCTTATAACTATTATTATTATGCTTATTACTATTATTGTTAGCACTATAACTATTATTATTATCCTTATTTCTATTATTATTATCGCTATGACTGTTATTATTATCCTTATACTATTATTACTATCCCTAATACTCTTCTCTTTATCCTTATAACTATTATTATTATCGCTATAACTATTATTGTTATCCTCATTACTATTATTATTATCGCTATGACTGTTATTATTATCCTTATTCTATTATTACTATCCCTATTACTCTTGTATTTATCCGGATATTTATTATTATTTCCCTTATTACTATTATTATTATCGCTATAACTGTTATTATTATCCTTATTACTAGTATTATTAGCACTATAACTATTATGTTTATCCTTATTACTATTATTATTCGCACTATAACTATTATTATTATCCTTATTGCTATTATTATTATCGCTATGACTGTTATTATTATACTTATTCTATTATTACTATCCCTATTACTCTTGTCTTTATCCTTATAACTATTATTGTTATGCTTATTACTATTATTAATAGCACTAAAACTATTATTATTATCCTTACTACTATTATTATTATCGCTATGACTGTTATTATTATACTTATTCTATTATTACTATCCCTATTACTCTTGTCTCTATCCTTATAACTATTATTATTATCCTCATTACTATTATTATTATCGCTATGACTATTATTATTATCCTTATAACTATTATTATTATCCTCATTACTATTATTATTATCGCTATGACTGTTATTATTATACTTACTCTATTATTACTATCCCTATTACTCTTGTCTCTATCCTTATAACTATTATTATTATCCTCATTACTATTATTATTATCGCTATGACTGTTATTATTATCCTTATTCTATTATTACTATCCCTATTACTCTTGTCTTTATCCTTATAACTATTATTATTATCCTTATTACTATTATTATTATCGCTATAACTATTATTATTATCCTTATTACTATTATTATTATCGCAATGACTGTTATTATTATCCTTATTCTATTATTACTATCCCTATTACTCTTCTCTTTATCCATATAACTATTATTATTATCCTTATTACTATTATTATTATCGCTATAACTATTATTATTATGCTTATTACTATTATTGTTAGCACTATAACTATTATTATTATCCTTATTTCTATTATTATTATCGCTATGGCTGTTATTATTATCCGTATAACTATTATTATTATCCTTATTACTAGTATTATTATCTCTATAACTATTATTGTTATCCTCATTACTATTATTATTATCGCTATGACTGTTATTATTATCCTTATTCTATTATTACTATCCCTATTACTCTTCTCTTTATCCGTATAACTATTATTATTATCCTTATTACTATTATTATTATCGCTATAACTATTATTATTATCCTTACTACATTTATTATTATTATCGCTATGACTGTTATTATTATCCTTATTCTATTATTACTATCCCTATTACTCTTGTCTCTATCCTTATAAATTTATTATTATGCTTATTACTATTATTATTACCACTATAACTATTATTATTATCCTTATTTCTCTTATTATTATCGCAATGACTGTTATTATTATACTTCTTCCATTATTACTATCCCTATTACTCTTGTCTTTATCCTGATATTTATTATTATTTCCCTTATTACTATTATTATTATCGCTATAACTGTTATTATTATCCTTATTACTAGTATTATTAGCACTATAACTATTATGGTTATCCTTATTACTATTATTATTCGCACTATAACTATTATTATTATCCTGATTACTATTATTATTATCGCTATGACTGTTATTATTATACTTATTCTATTATGACTATTCCTATTACTCTTGTCTTTAACCTTATAACTATTATTGTTATGCTTATTACTATTATTACTAGCACTATAACTATTATTATTATCCTTATTACTATTATTATTATCGCTATGACTGTTATTATTATACTTATTCTATTATTACTATCCCTATTACTCTTGTCTCCATTCTTATAACTATTGTTATTAACCTCACTACTATTATTATTATCGCTATGACTGTTATTATTATCCTTATTCTATTATTACTATCCCTATTACTCTTGTCTTTATCCTTATAACTATTATTATTATCCTTATTACTATTATTATTATCGCTATAACTATTATTATTATCCTTATTACTATTATTATTATCGCAATGACTGTTATTATTATCCTTACTACTATTATTATTATCGCTATGACTGTTATTATTATCCTTATTCTATTATTACTATCCCTATTACTCTTCTCTTTATCCTTATAACTATTATTATTATCCTTATTACAATTATTATTATCGCTATAACTATTATTATTATCCTTATTACTATTATTATTATTGCTATAACTGTTACTATTATCCTTACTACTATTATTATTAACACTATAGCTATTATTATTATTATCGCTATGACTGTTATTATTATCCTTATTCTATTATTACTATCCCTATTACTCTTGTCTCTATCCTTATAACTATTATTATTATGCTTATTACTATTATTATTATCGCTATAACTATTATTATTATCCTTACTACTATTATTATTATCGCTATGACGGTTATTATTATCCTTATTCTATTATTACTATCCCTATTACTCTTGTCTTTATCCTTATAACTATTATTATTTCCCTTATTACTATTATTATTATCATTTTAACTGTTATTATTATCCTTTTTACTAGTATTATTATCTCTATAACTATTATTGTTATCCTCATTACTGTTATTGTTATCGCTATGACTGTTATTATTATCCTTATTCTATTATTACTGTCCCTATAACTCTTGTCTCTATCCTTATAACTATTATTATTACCACTATAACTATTATTATTATCCTTATTTCTATTATAATTATCGCAATGACTGTTATTATTATACTTCTTCCATTATTACTATCCCTATTACTCTTGTCTTTATCCTGATATTTATTATTATTTCCCTAATTACTATTATTATTATCGCTATAACTGTTATTATTATCCTTATTACTAGTATTATTAGCACTATAACTATTATGTTTATCCTTATTACTATTATTATTCGCACTATAACTATTATTATTATCCTTATTACTATTATTATTATCGCTATGACTGTTATTATTATACTTATTCTATTATTACTATCCCTATTACTCTTGTCTTTATCCTTATAACTATTATTATTTCCCTTATTACTATTATTATTATCATTATAACTGTTATTATTATCCTTATTACTATTATTATTATCGCTATAACTATTATTGTTATCCTCATTACTATTATTATTATCGCTATGACTGTTATTATTATCCTTATTCTATTATTACTATCCCTATTACTCTTGTCTCTATCCTTATAACTATTATTGTTATGCTTATTACTATTATTATTAGCAGTATAACTATTATTATTATCCTTATTACTATTATTATTATCGCTATACTATTATTATTATCGCTATCCTATTATTATTATCCTTATTACTATTATTATTATCGCTATGACTGTTATTATTATACTTATTCTATTATTACTATCCCTATTACTCTTGTATTTATCCGGATATTTATTATTATTTCCCTTATTACTATTATTATTATCGCTATAACTGTTATTATTATCCTTATTACTAGTATTATTAGCACTATAACTATTATGTTTATCCTTATTACTATTATTATTATCATTATTACTGTTATTATTATCCTTATTACTAGTATTATTATCTCTATAACTATTATTGTTATCCTCATTACTATTATTATTATCGCTATGACTGTTATGATTATCCTTATTCTATTATTACTATCCCTATTACTCTTGTCTCTATCCGTATAACTATTATTATTATGCTTATTACTATTATTGTTAGCACTATAACTATTATTATTATCCTTATTTCTATTATTATTATCGCTATGACTGTTATTATTATCCTTATTCTATTATTACTATCCCTAATACTCTTCTCCTTATCCTTATAACTATTATTATTATCCTTATATCTATTATTATTATCCTTATTACTATTATTATTATCGCTATAACTATTATTGTTATCCTCATTACTATTATTATTATCGCTATGACTGTTATTATTATCCTTATTCTATTATTACTATCCCTATTACTCTTGTCTCTATCCTTATAATTATTATTGTTATGCTTATTACTATTATTATTAGCACTATAACTATTATTATTATCGCTATACTATTATTATTATCCTTATTACTATTATTATTATCGCTATGACTGTTATTATTATACTTATTCTATTATTACTATCCCTATTACTCTTGTCTCTATCCTTATAACTATTATTATTATCCTCATTACTATTATTATTATCGCTATGACTGTTATTATTATCCTTATTCTATTATTACTATCCCTATTACTCTTCTCTTTATCCTTATAACTATTATTATTATCCTTATAACTATTATTATAACCCTTATTACTATTATTATTATCGCTATAACTATTATTATTATCCTTACTACTATTATTATTATCGCTATACTATTATTATTATCCTTATTACTATTATTATTATCGCTATGACTGTTATTATTATACTTATTCTATTATTACTATCCCTATTACTCTTGTATTTATCCGGATATTTATTATTATTTCCCTTATTACTATTATTATTATCGCTATAACTGTTATTATTATCCTTATTACTAGTATTATTAGCACTATAACTATTATGTTTATCCTTATTACTATTATTATTCGCACTATAACTATTATTATTATCCTTATTACTATTATTATTATCGCTATGACTGTTATTATTATACTTATTCTATTATTACTATCCCTATTACTCTTGTCTTTATCCTTATAACTATTATTGTTATGCTTATTACTATTATTAATAGCACTAAAACTATTATTATTATCCTTACTACTATTATTATTATCGCTATGACTGTTATTATTATACTTATTCTATTATTACTTTCCCTATTACTCTTGTCTCTATCCTTATAACTATTATTATTATCCTCATTACTATTATTATTATCGCTATGACGGTTATTATTATCCTTATTCTATTATTACTATCCCTATTAATCTTCTCTTTATCCTTATAACTATTATTATTATCCTTATAACTATTATTATAACCCTTATTACTAGTATTATTAGCACTATAACTATTATGTTTATCCTTATTACTATTATTAATAGCACTAAAACTATTATTATTATCCTTACTACTATTATTATTATCGCTATGACTGTTATTATTATACTTATTCTATTATTACTATCCCTATTACTCTTGTCTCTATCCTTATAACTATTATTATTATCCTCATTACTATTATTATTATCGCTATGACTGTTATTATTATCCTTATTCTATTATTACTATCCCTATTACTCTTCTCTTTATCCTTATAACTATTATTATTATCCTTATAACTATTATTATAACCCTTATTACTATTATTATTTTCGCTATAACTATTATTATTATCCTTACTACTATTATTATTATCGCTATACTATTATTATTATCCTTATTACTATTATTATTATCGCTATGACTGTTATTATTATACTTATTCTATTATTACTATCCCTATTACTCTTGTATTTATCCGGATATTTATTATTATTTCCCTTATTACTATTATTATTATCGCTATAACTGTTATTATTATCCTTATTACTAGTATTATTAGCACTATAACTATTATGTTTATCCTTATTACTATTATTATTCGCACTATAACTATTATTATTATCCTTATTACTATTATTATTATCGCTATGACTGTTATTATTATACTTATTCTATTATTACTATCCCTATTACTCTTGTCATTATCCTTATAACTATTATTGTTATGCTTATTACTATTATTAATAGCACCAAAACTATTATTATTATCCTTACTACTATTATTATTATCGCTATGACTGTTATTATTATACTTATTCTATTATTACTATCCCTATTACTCTTGTCTCTATCCTTATAACTATTATTATTATCCTTATTTCTATTATTATTATCGCTATGACTGTTATTATTATCCTTATTCTATTATTACTATCCCTAATACTCTTCTCTTTATCCTTATAACTATTATTATTATCCTTATAACTATTATTATTATCCTTATTACTATTATTATTATCGCTATAACTATTATTATTATCCTTACTACTATTATTATTATCGCTATGACTGTTATTATTATCCTTATTCTATTATTACTTTCCCTATTACTCTTGTCTCTATCCTTATAACTATTATTATTATCCTCATTACTATTATTATTATCGCTATGACGGTTATTATTATCCTTATTCTATTATTACTATCCCTATTAATCTTCTCTTTATCCTTATAACTATTATTATTATCCTTATAACTATTATTATTATCCTTATAACTATTATTATAACCCTTATTACTAGTATTATTAGCACTATAACTATTATGTTTATCCTTATTACTATTATTAATAGCACTAAAACTATTATTATTATCCTTACTACTATTATTATTATCGCTATGACTGTTATTATTATACTTATTCTATTATTACTATCCCTATTACTCTTGTCTCTATCCTTATAACTATTATTATTATCCTCATTACTATTATTATTATCGCTATGACTGTTATTATTATCCTTATTCTATTATTACTATCCCTATTACTCTTCTCTTTATCCTTATAACTATTATTATTATCCTTATAACTATTATTATAACCCTTATGACTATTATTATTTTCGCTATAACTATTATTATTATCCTTACTACTATTATTATTATCGCTATACTATTATTATTATCCTTATTACTATTATTATTATCGCTATGACTGTTATTATTATACTTATTCTATTATTACTATCCCTATTACTCTTGTATTTATCCGGATATTTATTATTATTTCCCTTATTACTATTATTATTATCGCTATAACTGTTATTATTATCCTTATTACTAGTATTATTAGCACTATAACTATTATGTTTATCCTTATTACTATTATTATTCGCACTATAACTATTATTATTATCCTTATTACTATTATTATTATCGCTATGACTGTTATTATTATACTTATTCTATTATTACTATCCCTATTACTCTTGTCATTATCCTTATAACTATTATTGTTATGCTTATTACTATTATTAATAGCACCAAAACTATTATTATTATCCTTACTACTATTATTATTATCGCTATGACTGTTATTATTATACTTATTCTATTATTACTATCCCTATTACTCTTGTCTCTATCCTTATAACTATTATTATTATCCTTATTTCTATTATTATTATCGCTATGACTGTTATTATTATCCTTATTCTATTATTACTATCCCTAATACTCTTCTCTTTATCCTTATAACTATTATTATTATCCTTATAACTATTATTATTATCCTTATTACTATTATTATTATCGCTATAACTATTATTATTATCCTTACTACTATTATTATTATCGCTATGACTGTTATTATTATCCTTATTCTATTATTACTTTCCCTATTACTCTTGTCTCTATCCTTATAACTATTATTATTATCCTCATTACTATTATTATTATCGCTATGACGGTTATTATTATCCTTATTCTATTATTACTATCCCTATTAATCTTCTCTTTATCCTTATAACTATTATTATTATCCTTATAACTATTATTATTATCCTTATAACTATTATTATAACCCTTATTACTAGTATTATTAGCACTATAACTATTATGTTTATCCTTATTACTATTATTAATAGCACTAAAACTATTATTATTATCCTTACTACTATTATTATTATCGCTATGACTGTTATTATTATACTTATTCTATTATTACTATCCCTATTACTCTTGTCTCTATCCTTATAACTATTATTATTATCCTCATTACTATTATTATTATCGCTATGACTGTTATTATTATCCTTATTCTATTATTACTATCCCTATTACTCTTCTCTTTATCCTTATAACTATTATTATTATCCTTATAACTATTATTATAACCCTTATGACTATTATTATTTTCGCTATAACTATTATTATTATCCTTACTACTATTATTATTATCGCTATACTATTATTATTATCCTTATTACTATTATTATTATCGCTATGACTGTTATTATTATACTTATTCTATTATTACTATCCCTATTACTCTTGTATTTATCCGGATATTTATTATTATTTCCCTTATTACTATTATTATTAGCACTATAACTATTATTATTATCCTTACTACTATTATTATTATCGCTATGACTGTTATTATTATCCTTATTCTATTATTACTATCCCTATTACTCTTCTCTTTATCCTTATAACTATTATTATTATCCTTATTACTATTATTATTATCGCTATGACTGTTATTATTATACTTATTCTATTATTACTATCCCTATTACTCTTGTCTTTATCCTGATAATTATTATTATTTCCCTTATTACAATTAGTATTATCGCTATAACTATTATTATTATCCTTATTACTATTATTATTATTGCTATAACTGTTATTATTATCCTTATTCTATTATTACTATCCCTATTACTCTTGTCTCTATCCTTATAACTATTATTATTATGCTTATTACTATTATTGTTAGCACTATAACTATTATTATTATCCTTATTTCTATTATTATTATCCCTATGGCTGTTATTATTATCCTTATTCTATTATTATTATCATTATTACTGTTATTATTATCCTTATTACTAGTATTATTATCCCTATAACTATTATTGTTATCCTCATTACTATTATTATTATCGCTATGACTGTTATGATTATCCTTATTCTATTATTACTATCCCTATTACTCTTGTCTCTATCCTTATAACTATTATTATTATGCTTATTACTATTATTGTTAGCACTATAACTATTATTATTATCCTTATTTCTATTATTATTATCGCTATGACTGTTATTATTATCCTTATACTATTATTACTATCCCTAATACTCTTCTCTTTATCCTTATAACTATTATTATTATCGCTATAACTATTATTGTTATCCTCATTACTATTATTATTATCGCTATGACTGTTATTATTATCCTTATTCTATTATTACTATCCCTATTACTCTTGTATTTATCCGGATATTTATTATTATTTCCCTTATTACTATTATTATTATCGCTATAACTGTTATTATTATCCTTATTACTAGTATTATTAGCACTATAACTATTATGTTTATCCTTATTACTATTATTATTCGCACTATAACTATTATTATTATCCTTATTACTATTATTATTATCGCTATGACTGTTATTATTATACTTATTCTATTATTACTATCCCTATTACTCTTGTCTTTATCCTTATAACTATTATTGTTATGCTTATTACTATTATTAATAGCACTAAAACTATTATTATTATCCTTACTACTATTATTATTATCGCTATGACTGTTATTATTATACTTATTCTATTATTACTATCCCTATTACTCTTGTCTCTATCCTTATAACTATTATTATTATCCTCATTACTATTATTATTATCGCTATGACTATTATTATTATCCTTATAACTATTATTATTATCCTCATTACTATTATTATTATCGCTATGACTGTTATTATTATACTTACTCTATTATTACTATCCCTATTACTCTTGTCTCTATCCTTATAACTATTATTATTATCCTCTTTACTATTATTATTATCGCTATGACTGTTATTATTATCCTTATTCTATTATTACTATCCCTATTACTCTTGTCTTTATCCTTATAACTATTATTATTATCCTTATTACTATTATTATTATCGCTATAACTATTATTATTATCCTTATTACTATTATTATTATCGCAATGACTGTTATTATTATCCTTATTCTATTATTACTATCCCTATTACTCTTCTCTTTATCCATATAACTATTATTATTATCCTTATTACTATTATTATTATCGCTATAACTATTATTATTATGCTTATTACTATTATTGTTAGCACTATAACTATTATTATTATCCTTATTTCTATTATTATTATCGCTATGGCTGTTATTATTATCCGTATAACTATTATTATTATCCTTATTACTAGTATTATTATCTCTATAACTATTATTGTTATCCTCATTACTATTATTATTATCGCTATGACTGTTATTATTATCCTTATTCTATTATTACTATCCCTATTACTCTTCTCTTTATCCGTATAACTATTATTATTATCCTTATTACTATTATTATTATCGCTATAACTATTATTATTATCCTTACTACATTTATTATTATTATCGCTATGACTGTTATTATTATCCTTATTCTATTATTACTATCCCTATTACTCTTGTCTCTATCCTTATAAATTTATTATTATGCTTATTACTATTATTATTACCACTATAACTATTATTATTATCCTTATTTCTCTTATTATTATCGCAATGACTGTTATTATTATACTTCTTCCATTATTACTATCCCCATTACTCTTGTCTTTATCCTGATATTTATTATTATTTCCCTTATTACTATTATTATTATCGCTATAACTGTTATTATTATCCTTATTACTAGTATTATTAGCACTATAACTATTATGGTTATCCTTATTACTATTATTATTCGCACTATAACTATTATTATTATCCTGATTACTATTATTATTATCGCTATGACTGTTATTATTATACTTATTCTATTATGACTATTCCTATTACTCTTGTCTTTACCCTTATAACTATTATTGTTATGCTTATTACTATTATTACTAGCACTATAACTATTATTATTATCCTTATTACTATTATTATTATCGCTATGACTGTTATTATTATACTTATTCTATTATTACTATCCCTATTACTCTTGTCTCCATTCTTATAACTATTGTTATTAACCTCACTACTATTATTATTATCGCTATGACTGTTATTATTATCCTTATTCTATTATTACTATCCCTATTACTCTTGTCTTTATCCTTATAACTATTATTATTATCCTTATTACTATTATTATTATCGCTATAACTATTATTATTATCCTTATTACTATTATTATTATCGCAATGACTGTTATTATTATCCTTACTACTATTATTATTATCGCTATGACTGTTATTATTATCCTTATTCTATTATTACTATCCCTATTACTCTTCTCTTTATCCTTATAACTATTATTATTATCCTTATTACAATTATTATTATCGCTATAACTATTATTATTATCCTTATTACTATTATTATTATTGCTATAACTGTTACTATTATCCTTATTACTATTATTATTAACACTATAGCTATTATTATTATTATCGCTATGACTGTTATTATTATCCTTATTCTATTATTACTATCCCTATTACTCTTGTCTCTATCCTTATAACTATTATTATTATGCTTATTACTATTATTATTATCGCTATAACTATTATTATTATCCTTACTACTATTATTATTATCGCTATGACGGTTATTAGTATCCTTATTCTATTATTACTATCCCTATTACTCTTGTCTTTATCCTTATAACTATTATTATTTCCCTTATTACTATTATTATTATCATTTTAACTGTTATTATTATCCTTTTTACTAGTATTATTATCTCTATAACTATTATTGTTATCCTCATTACTGTTATTGTTATCGCTATGACTGTTATTATTATCCTTATTCTATTATTACTATCCCTATTACTCTTCTCTTTATCCTTATAACTATTATTATTATCCTTATAACTATTATTATAACCCTTATTACTATTATTATTTTCGCTATAACTATTATTATTATCCTTACTACTATTATTATTATCGCTATACTATTATTATTATCCTTATTACTATTATTATTATCGCTATGACTGTTATTATTATACTTATTCTATTATTACTATCCCTATTACTCTTGTATTTATCCGGATATTTATTATTATTTCCCTTATTACTATTATTATTAGCACTATAACTATTATTATTATCCTTACTACTATTATTATTATCGCTATGACTGTTATTATTATCCTTATTCTATTATTACTATCCCTATTACTCTTCTCTTTATCCTTATAACTATTATTATTATCCTTATTACTATTATTATTATCGCTATGACTGTTATTATTATACTTATTCTATTATTACTATCCCTATTACTCTTGTCTTTATCCTGATAATTATTATTATTTCCCTTATTACAATTAGTATTATCGCTATAACTATTATTATTATCCTTATTACTATTATTATTATTGCTATAACTGTTATTATTATCCTTATTCTATTATTACTATCCCTATTACTCTTGTCTCTATCCTTATAACTATTATTATTATGCTTATTACTATTATTGTTAGCACTATAACTATTATTATTATCCTTATTTCTATTATTATTATCCCTATGGCTGTTATTATTATCCTTATTCTATTATTATTATCATTATTACTGTTATTATTATCCTTATTACTAGTATTATTATCTCTATAACTATTATTGTTATCCTCATTACTATTATTATTATCGCTATGACTGTTATGATTATCCTTATTCTATTATTACTATCCCTATTACTCTTGTCTCTATCCTTATAACTATTATTATTATGCTTATTACTATTATTGTTAGCACTATAACTATTATTATTATCCTTATTTCTATTATTATTATCGCTATGACTGTTATTATTATCCTTATACTATTATTACTATCCCTAATACTCTTCTCTTTATCCTTATAACTATTATTATTATCGCTATAACTATTATTGTTATCCTCATTACTATTATTATTATCGCTATGACTGTTATTATTATCCTTATTCTATTATTACTATCCCTATTACTCTTGTATTTATCCGGATATTTATTATTATTTCCCTTATTACTATTATTATTATCGCTATAACTGTTATTATTATCCTTATTACTAGTATTATTAGCACTATAACTATTATGTTTATCCTTATTACTATTATTATTCGCACTATAACTATTATTATTATCCTTATTACTATTATTATTATCGCTATGACTGTTATTATTATACTTATTCTATTATTACTATCCCTATTACTCTTGTCTTTATCCTTATAACTATTATTGTTATGCTTATTACTATTATTAATAGCACTAAAACTATTATTATTATCCTTACTACTATTATTATTATCGCTATGACTGTTATTATTATACTTATTCTATTATTACTATCCCTATTACTCTTGTCTCTATCCTTATAACTATTATTATTATCCTCATTACTATTATTATTATCGCTATGACTATTATTATTATCCTTATAACTATTATTATTATCCTCATTACTATTATTATTATCGCTATGACTGTTATTATTATCCTTATTCTATTATTACTATCCCTATTACTCTTGTCTTTATCCTTATAACTATTATTATTATCCTTATTACTATTATTATTATCGCTATAACTATTATTATTATCCTTATTACTATTATTATTATCGCAATGACTGTTATTATTATCCTTATTCTATTATTACTATCCCTATTACTCTTCACTTTATCCATATAACTATTATTATTATCCTTATTACTATTATTATTATCACTATAACTATTATTATTATGCTTATTACTATTATTGTTAGCACTATAACTATTATTATTATCCTTATTTCTATTATTATTATCGCTATGGCTGTTATTATTATCCGTATAACTATTATTATTATCCTTATTACTAGTATTATTATCTCTATAACTATTATTGTTATCCTCATTACTATTATTATTATCGCTATGACTGTTATTATTATCCTTATTCTACTATTACTATCCCTATTACTCTTCTCTTTATCCGTATAACTATTATTATTATCCTTATTACTATTATTATTATCGCTATAACTATTATTATTATCCTTACTACATTTATTATTATTATCGCTATGACTGTTATTATTATCCTTATTCTATTATTACTATCCCTATTACTCTTGTCTCTATCCTTATAAATTTATTATTATGCTTATTACTATTATTATTACCACTATAACTATTATTATTATCCTTATTTCTCTTATTATTATCGCAATGACTGTTATTATTATACTTCTTCCATTATTACTATCCCCATTACTCTTGTCTTTATCCTGATATTTATTATTATTTCCCTTATTACTATTATTATTATCGCTATAACTGTTATTATTATCCTTATTACTAGTATTATTAGCACTATAACTATTATGGTTATCCTTATTACTATTATTATTCGCACTATAACTATTATTATTATCCTGATTACTATTATTATTATCGCTATGACTGTTATTATTATACTTATTCTATTATGACTATTCCTATTACTCTTGTCTTTACCCTTATAACTATTATTGTTATGCTTATTACTATTATTACTAGCACTATAACTATTATTATTATCCTTATTACTATTATTATTATCGCTATGACTGTTATTATTATACTTATTCTATTATTACTATCCCTATTACTCTTGTCTCCATTCTTATAACTATTGTTATTAACCTCACTACTATTATTATTATCGCTATGACTGTTATTATTATCCTTATTCTATTATTACTATCCCTATTACTCTTGTCTTTATCCTTATAACTATTATTATTATCCTTATTACTATTATTATTATCGCTATAACTATTATTATTATCCTTATTACTATTATTATTATCGCAATGACTGTTATTATTATCCTTACTACTATTATTATTATCGCTATGACTGTTATTATTATCCTTATTCTATTATTACTATCCCTATTACTCTTCTCTTTATCCTTATAACTATTATTATTATCCTTATTACAATTATTATTATCGCTATAACTATTATTATTATCCTTATTACTATTATTATTATTGCTATAACTGTTACTATTATCCTTATTACTATTATTATTAACACTATAGCTATTATTATTATTATCGCTATGACTGTTATTATTATCCTTATTCTATTATTACTATCCCTATTACTCTTGTCTCTATCCTTATAACTATTATTATTATGCTTATTACTATTATTATTATCGCTATAACTATTATTATTATCCTTACTACTATTATTATTATCGCTATGACGGTTATTATTATCCTTATTCTATTATTACTATCCCTATTACTCTTGTCTTTATCCTTATAACTATTATTATTTCCCTTATTACTATTATTATTATCATTTTAACTGTTATTATTATCCTTTTTACTAGTATTATTATCTCTATAACTATTATTGTTATCCTCATTACTGTTATTGTTATCGCTATGACTGTTATTATTATCCTTATTCTATTATTACTGTCCCTATAACTCTTGTCTCTATCCTTATAACTATTATTATTACCACTATAACTATTATTATTATCCTTATTTCTATTATAATTATCGCAATGACTGTTATTATTATACTTCTTCCATTATTACTATCCCTATTACTCTTGTCTTTATCCTGATATTTATTATTATTTCCCTAATTACTATTATTATTATCGCTATAACTGTTATTATTATCCTTATTACTAGTATTATTAGCACTATAACTATTATGTTTATCCTTATTACTATTATTATTCGCACTATAACTATTATTATTATCCTTATTACTATTATTATTATCGCTATGACTGTTATTATTATACTTATTCTATTATTACTATCCCTATTACTCTTGTCTTTATCCTTATAACTATTATTATTTCCCTTATTACTATTATTATTATCATTATAACTGTTATTATTATCCTTATTACTAGTATTATTATCTCTATAACTATTATTATTATCCTTATTTCTATTATTATTATCGCTATGACTGTTATTATTATCCTTATTCTATTATTACTATCCCTAATACTCTTCTCTTTATCCTTATAACTATTATTATTATCCTTATATCTATTATTATTATCCTTATTACTATTATTATTATCGCTATAACTATTATTGTTATCCTCATTACTATTATTATTATCGCTATGACTGTTATTATTATCCTTATTCTATTATTACTATCCCTATTACTCTTGTCTCTATCCTTATAACTATTATTGTTATGCTTATTACTATTATTATTAGCAGTATAACTATTATTATTATCCTTATTACTATTATTATTATCGCTATACTATTATTATTATCGCTATCCTATTATTATTATCCTTATTACTATTATTATTATCGCTATGACTGTTATTATTATACTTATTCTATTATTACTATCCCTATTACTCTTGTATTTATCCGGATATTTATTATTATTTCCCTTATTACTATTATTATTATCGCTATAACTGTTATTATTATCCTTATTACTAGTATTATTAGCACTATAACTATTATGTTTATCCTTATTACTATTATTATTATCATTATTACTGTTATTATTATCCTTATTACTAGTATTATTATCTCTATAACTATTATTGTTATCCTCATTACTATTATTATTATCGCTATGACTGTTATGATTATCCTTATTCTATTATTACTATCCCTATTACTCTTGTCTCTATCCGTATAACTATTATTATTATGCTTATTACTATTATTGTTAGCACTATAACTATTATTATTATCCTTATTTCTATTATTATTATCGCTATGACTGTTATTATTATCCTTATTCTATTATTACTATCCCTAATACTCTTCTCCTTATCCTTATAACTATTATTATTATCCTTATATCTATTATTATTATCCTTATTACTATTATTATTATCGCTATAACTATTATTGTTATCCTCATTACTATTATTATTATCGCTATGACTGTTATTATTATCCTTATTCTATTATTACTATCCCTATTACTCTTGTCTCTATCCTTATAATTATTATTGTTATGCTTATTACTATTATTATTAGCACTATAACTATTATTATTATCGCTATACTATTATTATTATCCTTATTACTATTATTATTATCGCTATGACTGTTATTATTATACTTATTCTATTATTACTATCCCTATTACTCTTGTATTTATCCGGATATTTATTATTATTTCCCTTATTACTATTATTCTTATCGCTATAACTGTTATTATTATAATTATTACTAGTATTATTAGCACTATAACTATTATGTTTATCCTTATTACTATTATTATTCGCACTATAACTATTATTATTATCCTTATTACTATTATTATTATCGCTATGACTGTTATTATTATACTTATTCTATTATTACTATCCCTATTACTCTTGTCTTTATCCTTATAACTATTATTGTTATGCTTATTACTATTATTAATAGCACTAAAACTATTATTATTATCCTTACTACTATTATTATTATCGCTATGACTGTTATTATTATACTTATTCTATTGTTACTATCCCTATTACTCTTGTCTCTATCCTTATAACTATTATTATTATCCTCATTACTATTATTATTATCGCTATGACTGTTATTATTATCCTTATTCTATTATTACTATCCCTATTAATCTTCTCTTTATCCTTATAACTATTATTATTATCCTTATAACTGTTATTATAACCCTTATTACTAGTATTATTAGCACTATAACTATTATGTTTATCCTTATTACTATTATTATTCGCACTATAACTATTATTATTATCCTTATTACTATTATTATTATCGCTATGACTGTTATTATTATACTTATTCTATTATTACTATCCCTATTACTCTTGTCTTTATCCTTATAACTATTATTGTTATGCTTATTACTATTATTAATAGCACTAAAACTATCATTATTATCCTTACTACTATTATTATTATCGCTATGACTGTTATTATTATACTTATTCTATTATTACTATCCCTATTACTCTTGTCTCTGTCCTTATAACTATTATTATTATCCTCATTACTATTATTATTATCGCTATGACTGTTATTATTATCCTTATTCTATTATTACTATCCCTATTAATCTTCTCTTTATCCTTATAACTATTATTATTATCCTTATAACTATTATTATAACCCTTATTACTAGTATTATTAGCACTATAACTATTATGTTTATCCTTATTACTATTATTATTCGCACTATAACTATTATTATTATCCTTATTACTATTATTATTATCGCTATGACTGTTATTATTATACTTATTCTATTATTACTATCCCTATTACTCTTGTCATTATCCTTATAACTATTATTGTTATGCTTATTACTATTATTAATAGCACCAAAACTATTATTATTATCCTTACTACTATTATTATTATCGCTATGACTGTTATTATTATACTTATTCTATTATTACTATCCCTATTACTCTTGTCTCTATCCTTATAACTATTATTATTATCCTTATTTCTATTATTATTATCGCTATGACTGTTATTATTATCCTTATTCTATTATTACTATCCCTAATACTCTTCTCTTTATCCTTATAACTATTATTATTATCCTTATAACTATTATTATTATCCTTATTACTATTATTATTATCGCTATAACTATTATTATTATCCTTACTACTATTATTATTATCGCTATGACTGTTATTATTATCCTTATTCTATTATTACTATCCCTATTACTCTTCTCTTTATCCTTATAACTATTATTATTATCCTTATATCTATTATTATTATCCTTATTACTATTATTATTATCGCTATAACTATTATTGTTATCCTCATTACTATTATTATTATCGCTATGACTGTTATTATTATCCTTATTCTATTATTACTATCCCTATTACTCTTGTCTCTATCCCTATAACTATTATTGTTATGCTTATTACTATTATTATTAGCACTATAACTATTATTATTATCCTTATTACTATTATTATTATCGCTATACTATTATTATTATCGCTATACTATTATTATTATCCTTATTACTATTATTATTATCGCTATGACTGTTATTATTATACTTATTCTATTATTACTATCCCTATTACTCTTGTATTTATCCGGATATTTATTATTATTTCCCTTATTACTATTATTATTATCGCTATAACTGTTATTATTATCCTTATTACTAGTATTATTAGCACTATAACTATTATGTTTATCCTTATTACTATTATTATTCGCACTATAACTATTATTATTATCCTTATTACTATTATTATTATCGCTATGACTGTTATTATTATACTTATTCTATTATTACTATCCCTATTACTCTTGTCTTTATCCTTATAACTATTATTGTTATGCTTATTACTATTATTAATAGCACTAAAACTATTATTATTATCCTTACTACTATTATTATTATCGCTATGACTGTTATTATTATACTTATTCTATTATTACTATCCCTATTACTCTTGTCTCTATCCTTATAACTATTATTATTATCCTCATTACCATTATTATTATCGCTATGACTGTTATTATTATCCTTATTCTATTATTACTATCCCTATTACTCTTCTCTTTATCCTTATAACTATTATTATTATCCTTATAACTATTATTATAACCCTTATTACTATTATTATTATCGCTATAACTATTATTATTATCGCTATAACTATTATTATTATCCTTACTACTATTATTATTATCGCTATACTATTATTATTATCCTTATTACTATTATTATTATCGCTATGACTGTTATTATTATACTTATTCTATTATTACTATCCCTATTACTCTTGTATTTATCCGGATATTTATTATTATTTCCCTTATTACTATTATTATTATCGCTATAACTGTTATTATTATCCTTATTACTAGTATTATTAGCACTATAACTATTATGTTTATCCTTATTACTATTATTATTCGCACTATAACTATTATTATTATCCTTATTACTATTATTATTATCGCTATGACTGTTATTATTATACTTATTCTATTATTACTATCCCTATTACTCTTGTCTTTATCCTTATAACTATTATTGTTATGCTTATTACTATTATTAATAGCACTAAAACTATTATTATTATCCTTACTACTATTATTATTATCGCTATGACTGTTATTATTATCCTTATTCTATTATTACTATCCCTATTACTCTTGTCTCTATCCTTATAACTATTATTGTTATGCTTATTACTATTATTATTAGCAGTATAACTATTATTATTATCCTTATTACTATTATTATTATCGCTATACTATTATTATTATCGCTATCCTATTATTATTATCCTTATTACTATTATTATTATCGCTATGACTGTTATTATTATACTTATTCTATTATTACTATCCCTATTACTCTTGTATTTATCCGGATATTTATTATTATTTCCCTTATTACTATTATTATTATCGCTATAACTGTTATTATTATCCTTATTACTAGTATTATTAGCACTATAACTATTATGTTTATCCTTATTACTATTATTATTATCATTATTACTGTTATTATTATCCTTATTACTAGTATTATTATCTCTATAACTATTATTGTTATCCTCATTACTATTATTATTATCGCTATGACTGTTATGATTATCCTTATTCTATTATTACTATCCCTATTACTCTTGTCTCTATCCGTATAACTATTATTATTATGCTTATTACTATTATTGTTAGCACTATAACTATTATTATTATCCTTATTTCTATTATTATTATCGCTATGACTGTTATTATTATCCTTATTCTATTATTACTATCCCTAATACTCTTCTCCTTATCCTTATAACTATTATTATTATCCTTATATCTATTATTATTATCCTTATTACTATTATTATTATCGCTATAACTATTATTGTTATCCTCATTACTATTATTATTATCGCTATGACTGTTATTATTATCCTTATTCTATTATTACTATCCCTATTACTCTTGTCTCTATCCTTATAATTATTATTGTTATGCTTATTACTATTATTATTAGCACTATAACTATTATTATTATCGCTATACTATTATTATTATCCCTATTACTATTATTATTATCGCTATGACTGTTATTATTATACTTATTCTATTATTACTATCCCTATTACTCTTGTATTTATCCGGATATTTATTATTATTTCCCTTATTACTATTATTCTTATCGCTATAACTGTTATTATTATAATTATTACTAGTATTATTAGCACTATAACTATTATGTTTATCCTTATTACTATTATTATTCGCACTATAACTATTATTATTATCCTTATTACTATTATTATTATCGCTATGACTGTTATTATTATACTTATTCTATTATTACTATCCCTATTACTCTTGTCTTTATCCTTATAACTATTATTGTTATGCTTATTACTATTATTAATAGCACTAAAACTATTATTATTATCCTTACTACTATTATTATTATCGCTATGACTGTTATTATTATACTTATTCTATTGTTACTATCCCTATTACTCTTGTCTCTATCCTTATAACTATTATTATTATCCTCATTACTATTATTATTATCGCTATGACTGTTATTATTATCCTTATTCTATTATTACTATCCCTATTAATCTTCTCTTTATCCTTATAACTATTATTATTATCCTTATAACTGTTATTATAACCCTTATTACTAGTATTATTAGCACTATAACTATTATGTTTATCCTTATTACTATTATTATTCGCACTATAACTATTATTATTATCCTTATTACTATTATTATTATCGCTATGACTGTTATTATTATACTTATTCTATTATTACTATCCCTATTACTCTTGTCTTTATCCTTATAACTATTATTGTTATGCTTATTACTATTATTAATAGCACTAAAACTATCATTATTATCCTTACTACTATTATTATTATCGCTATGACTGTTATTATTATACTTATTCTATTATTACTATCCCTATTACTCTTGTCTCTGTCCTTATAACTATTATTATTATCCTCATTACTATTATTATTATCGCTATGACTGTTATTATTATCCTTATTCTATTATTACTATCCCTATTAATCTTCTCTTTATCCTTATAACTATTATTATTATCCTTATAACTATTATTATAACCCTTATTACTAGTATTATTAGCACTATAACTATTATGTTTATCCTTATTACTATTATTATTCGCACTATAACTATTATTATTATCCTTATTACTATTATTATTATCGCTATGACTGTTATTATTATACTTATTCTATTATTACTATCCCTATTACTCTTGTCTTTATCCTTATAACTATTATTGTTATGCTTATTACTATTATTAATAGCACTAAAACTATTATTATTATCCTTACTACTATTATTATTATCGCTATGACTGTTATTATTATACTTATTCTATTATTACTTTCCCTATTACTCTTGTCTCTATCCTTATAACTATTATTATTATCCTCATTACTATTATTATTATCGCTATGACGGTTATTATTATCCTTATTCTATTATTACTATCCCTATTAATCTTCTCTTTATCCTTATAACTATTATTATTATCCTTATAACTATTATTATAACCCTTATTACTAGTATTATTAGCACTATAACTATTATGTTTATCCTTATTACTATTATTAATAGCACTAAAACTATTATTATTATCCTTACTACTATTATTATTATCGCTATGACTGTTATTATTATACTTATTCTATTATTACTATCCCTATTACTCTTGTCTCTATCCTTATAACTATTATTATTATCCTCATTACTATTATTATTATCGCTATGACTGTTATTATTATCCTTATTCTATTATTACTATCCCTATTACTCTTCTCTTTATCCTTATAACTATTATTATTATCCTTATAACTATTATTATAACCCTTATTACTATTATTATTTTCGCTATAACTATTATTATTATCCTTACTACTATTATTATTATCGCTATACTATTATTATTATCCTTATTACTATTATTATTATCGCTATGACTGTTATTATTATACTTATTCTATTATTACTATCCCTATTACTCTTGTATTTATCCGGATATTTATTATTATTTCCCTTATTACTATTATTATTATCGCTATAACTGTTATTATTATCCTTATTACTAGTATTATTAGCACTATAACTATTATGTTTATCCTTATTACTATTATTATTCGCACTATAACTATTATTATTATCCTTATTACTATTATTATTATCGCTATGACTGTTATTATTATACTTATTCTATTATTACTATCCCTATTACTCTTGTCATTATCCTTATAACTATTATTGTTATGCTTATTACTATTATTAATAGCACCAAAACTATTATTATTATCCTTACTACTATTATTATTATCGCTATGACTGTTATTATTATACTTATTCTATTATTACTATCCCTATTACTCTTGTCTCTATCCTTATAACTATTATTATTATCCTTATTTCTATTATTATTATCGCTATGACTGTTATTATTATCCTTATTCTATTATTACTATCCCTAATACTCTTCTCTTTATCCTTATAACTATTATTATTATCCTTATAACTATTATTATTATCCTTATTACTATTATTATTATCGCTATAACTATTATTATTATCCTTACTACTATTATTATTATCGCTATGACTGTTATTATTATCCTTATTCTATTATTACTATCCCTATTACTCTTCTCTTTATCCTTATAACTATTATTATTATCCTTATATCTATTATTATTATCCTTATTACTATTATTATTATCGCTATAACTATTATTGTTATCCTCATTACTATTATTATTATCGCTATGACTGTTATTATTATCCTTATTCTATTATTACTATCCCTATTACTCTTGTCTCTATCCCTATAACTATTATTGTTATGCTTATTACTATTATTATTAGCACTATAACTATTATTATTATCCTTATTACTATTATTATTATCGCTATACTATTATTATTATCGCTATACTATTATTATTATCCTTATTACTATTATTATTATCGCTATGACTGTTATTATTATACTTATTCTATTATTACTATCCCTATTACTCTTGTATTTATCCGGATATTTATTATTATTTCCCTTATTACTATTATTATTATCGCTATAACTGTTATTATTATCCTTATTACTAGTATTATTAGCACTATAACTATTATGTTTATCCTTATTACTATTATTATTCGCACTATAACTATTATTATTATCCTTATTACTATTATTATTATCGCTATGACTGTTATTATTATACTTATTCTATTATTACTATCCCTATTACTCTTGTCTTTATCCTTATAACTATTATTGTTATGCTTATTACTATTATTAATAGCACTAAAACTATTATTATTATCCTTACTACTATTATTATTATCGCTATGACTGTTATTATTATACTTATTCTATTATTACTATCCCTATTACTCTTGTCTCTATCCTTATAACTATTATTATTATCCTCATTACCATTATTATTATCGCTATGACTGTTATTATTATCCTTATTCTATTATTACTATCCCTATTACTCTTCTCTTTATCCTTATAACTATTATTATTATCCTTATAACTATTATTATAACCCTTATTACTATTATTATTATCGCTATAACTA
Organism: Megachile ligniseca; assembly: GCA_945859555.1. Classification (NCBI taxonomy): domain Eukaryota; kingdom Metazoa; phylum Arthropoda; class Insecta; order Hymenoptera; family Megachilidae; genus Megachile; species Megachile ligniseca. The sequence goes on from CAMAOC010000434.1 coordinate 29,793, forward strand.
TTATTATTATCCTTACTACTATTATTATTATCGCTATACTATTATTATTATCCTTATTACTATTATTATTATCGCTATGACTGTTATTATTATACTTATTCTATTATTACTATCCCTATTACTCTTGTATTTATCCGGATATTTATTATTATTTCCCTTATTACTATTATTATTATCGCTATAACTGTTATTATTATCCTTATTACTAGTATTATTAGCACTATAACTATTATGTTTATCCTTATTACTATTATTATTCGCACTATAACTATTATTATTATCCTTATTACTATTATTATTATCGCTATGACTGTTATTATTATACTTATTCTATTATTACTATCCCTATTACTCTTGTCTTTATCCTTATAACTATTATTCTTATGCTTATTACTATTATTAATAGCACTAAAACTATTATTATTATCCTTACTACTATTATTATTATCGCTATGACTGTTATTATTATACTTATTCTATTATTACTTTCCCTATTACTCTTGTCTCTATCCTTATAACTATTATTATTATCCTCATTACTATTATTATTATCGCTATGACTGTTATTATTATCCTTATTCTATTATTACTATCCCTATTAATCTTCTCTTTATCCTTATAACTATTATTATTATCCTTATAACTATTATTATAACCCTTATTACTAGTATTATTAGCACTATAACTATTATGTTTATCCTTATTACTATTATTATTCGCACTATAACTATTATTATTATCCTTACTACTATTATTATTATCGCTATGACTGTTATTATTATACTTATTCTATTATTACTATCCCTATTACTCTTGTCTCTATCCTTATAACTATTATTATTATCCTTATTTCTATTATTATTATCGCTATGACTGTTATTATTATCCTTATTCTATTATTACTATCCCTAATACTCTTCTCTTTATCCTTATAACTATTATTATTATCCTTATAACTATTATTATTATCCTTATTACTATTATTATTATCGCTATAACTATTATTATTATCCTTACTACTATTATTATTATCGCTATGACTGTTATTATTATCCTTATTCTATTATTACTATCCCTATTACTCTTCTCTTTATCCTTATAACTATTATTATTATCCTTATATCTATTATTATTATCCTTATTACTATTATTATTATCGCTATAACTATTATTGTTATCCTCATTACTATTATTATTATCGCTATGACTGTTATTATTATCCTTATTCTATTATTACTATCCCTATTACTCTTGTCTCTATCCCTATAACTATTATTGTTATGCTTATTACTATTATTATTAGCACTATAACTATTATTATTATCCTTATTACTATTATTATTATCGCTATACTATTATTATTATCGCTATACTATTATTATTATCCTTATTACTATTATTATTATCGCTATGACTGTTATTATTATACTTATTCTATTATTACTATCCCTATTACTCTTGTATTTATCCGGATATTTATTATTATTTCCCTTATTACTATTATTATTATCGCTATAACTGTTATTATTATCCTTATTACTAGTATTATTAGCACTATAACTATTATGTTTATCCTTATTACTATTATTATTCGCACTATAACTATTATTATTATCCTTATTACTATTATTATTATCGCTATGACTGTTATTATTATACTTATTCTATTATTACTATCCCTATTACTCTTGTCTTTATCCTTATAACTATTATTGTTATGCTTATTACTATTATTAATAGCACTAAAACTATTATTATTATCCTTACTACTATTATTATTATCGCTATGACTGTTATTATTATACTTATTCTATTATTACTATCCCTATTACTCTTGTCTCTATCCTTATAACTATTATTATTATCCTCATTACCATTATTATTATCGCTATGACTGTTATTATTATCCTTATTCTATTATTACTATCCCTATTACTCTTCTCTTTATCCTTATAACTATTATTATTATCCTTATAACTATTATTATAACCCTTATTACTATTATTATTATCGCTATAACTATTATTATTATCCTTACTACTATTATTATTATCGCTATACTATTATTATTATCCTTATTACTATTATTATTATCGCTATGACTGTTATTATTATACTTATTCTATTATTACTATCCCTATTACTCTTGTATTTATCCGGATATTTATTATTATTTCCCTTATTACTATTATTATTATCGCTATAACTGTTATTATTATCCTTATTACTAGTATTATTAGCACTATAACTATTATGTTTATCCTTATTACTATTATTATTCGCACTATAACTATTATTATTATCCTTATTACTATTATTATTATCGCTATGACTGTTATTATTATACTTATTCTATTATTACTATCCCTATTACTCTTGTCTTTATCCTTATAACTATTATTCTTATGCTTATTACTATTATTAATAGCACTAAAACTATTATTATTATCCTTACTACTATTATTATTATCGCTATGACTGTTATTATTATACTTATTCTATTATTACTTTCCCTATTACTCTTGTCTCTATCCTTATAACTATTATTATTATCCTCATTACTATTATTATTATCGCTATGACTGTTATTATTATCCTTATTCTATTATTACTATCCCTATTAATCTTCTCTTTATCCTTATAACTATTATTATTATCCTTATAACTATTATTATAACCCTTATTACTAGTATTATTAGCACTATAACTATTATGTTTATCCTTATTACTATTATTATTCGCACTATAACTATTATTATTATCCTTATTACTATTATTATTATCGCTATGACTGTTATTATTATACTTATTCTATTATTACTATCCCTATTACTCTTGTCTTTATCCTTATAACTATTATTGTTATGCTTATTACTATTATTAATAGCACTAAAACTATTATTATTATCCTTACTACTATTATTATTATCGCTATGACTGTTATTATTATACTTATTCTATTATTACTATCCCTATTACTCTTGTCTCTACCCTTATAACTATTATTATTATCCTTATTTCTATTATTATTATCGCTATGACTGTTATTATTATCCTTATTCTATTATTACTATCCCTAATACTCTTCTCTTTATCCTTATAACTATTATTATTATCCTTATAACTATTATTATTATCCTTATTACTATTATTATTATCGCTATAACTATTATTATTATCCTTACTACTATTATTATTATCGCTATGACTGTTATTATTATCCTTATTCTATTATTACTATCCCTATTACTCTTCTCTTTATCCTTATAACTATTATTATTATCCTTATATCTATTATTATTATCCTTATTACTATTATTATTATCGCTATAACTATTATTGTTATCCTCATTACTATTATTATTATCGCTATGACTGTTATTATTATCCTTATTCTATTATTACTATCCCTATTACTCTTGTCTCTATCCCTATAACTATTATTGTTATGCTTATTACTATTATTATTAGCACTATAACTATTATTATTATCCTTATTACTATTATTATTATCGCTATACTATTATTATTATCGCTATACTATTATTATTATCCTTATTACTATTATTATTATCGCTATGACTGTTATTATTATACTTATTCTATTATTACTATCCCTATTACTCTTGTATTTATCCGGATATTTATTATTATTTCCCTTATTACTATTATTATTATCGCTATAACTGTTATTATTATCCTTATTACTAGTATTATTAGCACTATAACTATTATGTTTATCCTTATTACTATTATTATTCGCACTATAACTATTATTATTATCCTTATTACTATTATTATTATCGCTATGACTGTTATTATTATACTTATTCTATTATTACTATCCCTATTACTCTTGTCTTTATCCTTATAACTATTATTGTTATGCTTAGTACTATTATTAATAGCACTAAAACTATTATTATTATCCTTACTACTATTATTATTATCGCTATGACTGTTATTATTATACTTATTCTATTATTACTATCCCTATTACTCTTGTCTCTATCCTTATAACTATTATTATTATCCTCATTACCATTATTATTATCGCTATGACTGTTATTATTATCCTTATTCTATTATTACTATCCCTATTACTCTTCTCTTTATCCTTATAACTATTATTATTATCCTTATAACTATTATTATAACCCTTATTACTATTATTATTATCGCTATAACTATTATTATTATCCTTACTACTATTATTATTATCGCTATACTATTATTATTATCCTTATTACTATTATTATTATCGCTATGACTGTTATTATTATACTTATTCTATTATTACTATCCCTATTACTCTTGTATTTATCCGGATATTTATTATTATTTCCCTTATTACTATTATTATTATCGCTATAACTGTTATTATTATCCTTATTACTAGTATTATTAGCACTATAACTATTATGTTTATCCTTATTACTATTATTATTCGCACTATAACTATTATTATTATCCTTATTACTATTATTATTATCGCTATGACTGTTATTATTATACTTATTCTATTATTACTATCCCTATTACTCTTGTCTTTATCCTTATAACTATTATTGTTATGCTTAGTACTATTATTAATAGCACTAAAACTATTATTATTATCCTTACTACTATTATTATTATCGCTATGACTGTTATTATTATACTTATTCTATTATTACTATCCCTATTACTCTTGTCTCTATCCTTATAACTATTATTATTATCCTCATTACCATTATTATTATCGCTATGACTGTTATTATTATCCTTATTCTATTATTACTATCCCTATTACTCTTCTCTTTATCCTTATAACTATTATTATTATCCTTATAACTATTATTATAACCCTTATTACTATTATTATTATCGCTATAACTATTATTATTATCCTTACTACTATTATTATTATCGCTATACTATTATTATTATCCTTATTACTATTATTATTATCGCTATGACTGTTATTATTATACTTATTCTATTATTACTATCCCTATTACTCTTGTATTTATCCGGATATTTATTATTATTTCCCTTATTACTATTATTATTATCGCTATAACTGTTATTATTATCCTTATTACTAGTATTATTAGCACTATAACTATTATGTTTATCCTTATTACTATTATTATTCGCACTATAACTATTATTATTATCCTTATTACTATTATTATTATCGCTATGACTGTTATTATTATACTTATTCTATTATTACTATCCCTATTACTCTTGTCTTTATCCTTATAACTATTATTCTTATGCTTATTACTATTATTAATAGCACTAAAACTATTATTATTATCCTTACTACTATTATTATTATCGCTATGACTGTTATTATTATACTTATTCTATTATTACTTTCCCTATTACTCTTGTCTCTATCCTTATAACTATTATTATTATCCTCATTACTATTATTATTATCGCTATGACTGTTATTATTATCCTTATTCTATTATTACTATCCCTATTAATCTTCTCTTTATCCTTATAACTATTATTATTATCCTTATAACTATTATTATAACCCTTATTACTAGTATTATTAGCACTATAACTATTATGTTTATCCTTATTACTATTATTATTCGCACTATAACTATTATTATTATCCTTATTACTATTATTATTATCGCTATGACTGTTATTATTATACTTATTCTATTATTACTATCCCTATTACTCTTGTCTTTATCCTTATAACTATTATTGTTATGCTTATTACTATTATTAATAGCACTAAAACTATTATTATTATCCTTACTACTATTATTATTATCGCTATGACTGTTATTATTATACTTATTCTATTATTACAATCCCTATTACTCTTGTCTCTACCCTTATAACTATTATTATTATCCTTATTTCTATTATTATTATCGCTATGACTGTTATTATTATCCTTATTCTATTATTACTATCCCTAATACTCTTCTCTTTATCCTTATAACTATTATTATTATCCTTATAACTATTATTATTATCCTTATTACTATTATTATTATCGCTATAACTATTATTATTATCCTTACTACTATTATTATTATCGCTATGACTGTTATTATTATCCTTATTCTATTATTACTATCCCTATTACTCTTCTCTTTATCCTTATAACTATTATTATTATCCTTATAACTATTATTATTATCCTTATTACTATTATTATTATCGCTATGACTGTTATTATTATCCTTATTACTATTATTATTATTGCTATAACTGTTATTATTATCCTTATTCTATTATTACTATCCCTATTACTCTTGTCTTTATCCTTATAACTATTATTGTTATGCTTATTACTATTATTAATAGCACTAAAACTATTATTATTATCCTTACTACTATTATTATTATCGCTATGACTGTTATTATTATACTTATTCTATTATTACTATCCCTATTACTCTTGTCTCTATCCTTATAACTATTATTATTATCCTCATTACTATTATTATTATCGCTATGACTGTTATTATTATCCTTATTCTATTATTACTATCCCTATTAATCTTCTCTTTATCCTTATAACTATTATTATTATCCTTATAACTATTATTATAACCCTTATTACTAGTATTATTAGCACTATAACTATTATGTTTATCCTTATTACTATTATTAATAGCACTAAAACTATTATTATTATCCTTACTACTATTATTATTATCGCTATGACTGTTATTATTATACTTATTCTATTATTACTATCCCTATTACTCTTGTCTCTATCCTTATAACTATTATTATTATCCTTATTTCTATTATTATTATCGCTATGACTGGTATTATTATCCTTATTCTATTATTACTATCCCTAATACTCTTCTCTTTATCCTTATAACTATTATTATTATCCTTATAACTATTATTATTATCCTTATTACTATTATTATTATCGCTATAACTATTATTATTATCCTTGCTACTATTATTATTATCGCTATGACTGTTATTATTATCCTTATTCTATTATTACTATCCCTATTACTCTTCTCTTTATCCTTATAACTATTATTATTATCCTTATAACTATTATTATTATCCTTATTACTATTATTATTATCGCTATGACTGTTATTATTATACTTATTCTATTATTACTATCCCTATTAATCTTCTCTTTATCCTTATAACTATTATTATTATCCTTATAACTATTATTATAACCCTTATTACTAGTATTATTAGCACTATAACTATTATGTTTATCCTTATTACTATTATTAATAGCACTAAAACTATTATTATTATCCTTACTACTATTATTATTATCGCTATGACTGTTATTATTATACTTATTCTATTTTTACTATCCCTATTACTCTTGTCTCTATCCTTATAACTATTATTATTATCCTTATTTCTATTATTATTATCGCTATGACTGTTATTATTATCCTTATTCTATTATTACTATCCCTAATACTCTTCTCTTTATCCTTATAACTATTATTATTATCCTTATAACTATTATTATTATCCATATTACTATTATTATTATCGCTATAACTATTATTATTATCCTTACTACTATTATTATTATCGCTATGACTGTTATTATTATCCTTATTCTATTATTACTATACCTATTACTCTTCTCTTTATCCTTATAACTATTATTATTATCCTTATAACTATTATTATTGTCCTTATTACTATTATTATTATCGCTATGACTGTTTTTATTATACTTATTCTATTATTACTATCCCTATTACTCTTGTCTTTATCCTTATAACTATTATTATTTCCCTTATTACTATTATTATTATCATTATAACTGTTATTATTATCCTTATTACTAGTATTATTATCTCTGTAACTATTATTATTATCCTTATTACTATTATTATTATCGCTATGACTGTTATTATTATCCTTATTCTACTATTACTATCCCTATTACTCTTGTCTCTATTCTTATAACTATTATTATTATGCTTATTACTATTATTATTATCGCTATAGCTATTATTATTATCCTTATTACTATTATTATTCGCACTATAACTATTATTATTACCCTTATTACTATTATTATTATCGCTATAACTATTATTATTATCCTTACTACTATTATTATTATCGCTATGACTGTTATTATTATCCTTATTCTATTATTACTATCCCTATTACTCTTCTCTTTATCCTTACAACTATTATTATTATCCTTATAACTATTATTATTATCCTTATTACTATTATTATTATCGCTATGACTGTTATTATTATACTTATTCTATTATTACTATTCCTATTACTCTTGTCTTTATCCTGATATTTATTATTATTTCCCTCATTACTATTATTATTATCGCTATAACTGTTATTATTATCATTATTACTAGTATTATTAGCACTATAACTATTATGTTTATCCTTATTACTATTATTATTCGCACTATAACTATTATTATTATCCTTACTACTATTATTATTATCGCTATGACTGTTATTATTATCCTTATTCTATTATTACTATCCCTATTACTCTTCTCTTTATCCTTATAACTATTATTATTTCCCTTATTACTATTATTATTATCATTATAAATGTTATTATTATCCTTATTACTAGTATTACTAGTACTATAACTATTATTATTATCCTTATTACTATTATTATTATCGCTATGACTGTTATTATTATACTTATTCTATTATTACTATCCCTATTACTCTTGTCTTTATCCTTATAACTATTATATTATTATCGCTATAACTATTATTATTATCCTTTACTACTATTATTATTATCGCTATGACTGTTATTATTATCCTTATTCTATTATTACTATCCCTATTACTCTTCTCTTTATCCTTATAACTATTATTATTATCCTTATAACTATTATTATTGTCCTTATTACTATTATTATTAGCACTATAGCTATTATTATTATTATCGCTATGACTGTTATTATTATACTTATTCTATTATTACTATCCCTATTACTCTTGTCTTTATCCTTATAACTATTATTATTTCCCTTATTACTATTATTATTATCATTATAACTGTTATTATATCCTTATTACTAGTATTATTATCTCTATAACTATTATTGTTATCCTCATTACTATTATTATTATCGCTATGACTGTTATTATTATCCTTATCTATTATTACTATCCCTATTACTCTTGTCTCTATCCTTATAACTATTATTATTATGCTTATTACTATTATTATTATCGCTATAACTATTATTATTATCCTTACTACTATTATTATTATCGCTATGACTGTTATTATTATCCTTATTCTATTATTACTATCCCTATTACTCTTCTCTTTATCCCTTATAACTATTATTATTATCCTTATAACTATTATTATTTCCCTTATTACTATTATTATTATCATTATAACTGTTATTATTATCCTTATTACTAGTATTATTATCTCTATAACTATTATTGTTATCCTCATTACTATTATTATTATCGCTATGACTGTTATTATTATCCTATTCTATTATTACTATCCCTATTACTCTTGTCTCTATCCTTATAACTATTATTATTACCCTTATTACTATTATTATTATCGCTATAACTATTATTATTATCCTTATTACTATTATTATTATCGTTATGACTGTTATTATTATACTTATTCTATTATTACTATCCCTATTACTCTTGTCTTTATCCTTATAACTATTATTATTATCGCTATAACTATTATTATTATCCTTACTACTATTATTATTATCGCTATGACTGTTATTATTATCCTTTTTCTATTGTTACTATCCCTATTACTCTTGTCTCTATCATTATAACTATTATTATTATGCTTATACTATTATTATTCGCACTATAACTATTATTATTATCCTTGTTACTATTATTATTATCGCTATAACTATTATTATTATCCATATTACTATTATTACTAGTACTATAACTATTATTATTATCCTTATTACTATTATTATTATCGCTATGACTGTTATTATTATGCTTATTCTACTATTACTATCCCCATTACTCTTGTCTCTATTCTTATAACTATTATTATTATGCTTATTACTATTATTATTATCGCTATAACTATTATTATCATCATTACTACTATTATATTATCGCAATGACTGTTATTATTATACTTCTCCTGTAGTACTATTCCTATTACTCTTGTCTTTATCCTGATATTTATTATTATTTCCCTCATTACTATTATTATTATCGCTATAACTGTTATTATTATCCTTATTACTAGTATTATTAGCACTATAACTATTATGTTTATCCTTATTACTATTATTATTCGCACTATAACTATTATTATTATCCTTATTACTATTATTATTATCGCTATGACTGTTATTATTATTACTTATTCTAGTATTACTATCCCTATTACTCTTGTCTTTATCCTTATAACTATTATTGTTATGCTTATTACTATTATTATTAGCACTAAAGCTATTATTATTATCCTTATTACTATTATTATTATCGCTATGACTGTTATTATTATACTTATTCTATTATTACTATCCCTATTACTCTTGTCTTATCCTTATAACTATTATATATTATCGCTATAA